>JAYMTB010001733.1:0-10370 GCA_036897585.1 Francoa sonchifolia | reverse complement strand
ATGTACACGTGGCTTGTTTCCAGTAATTTTTATAAAAAAAAACCAATATATATTTTAAAAAAATAAACATTAAATTTTATGTCTCCATAATTTCCAATTTTTTCAATAAAATTTTTATAATATTTTCAGCTATTAATTCAATTTTTATCTTTAAATTATTTACTATAAATAATAAAATTAAATAAATATTTATGTAAAATCTGAAATTACATGGGTAATAAGTATAAGAAATAGAAGATAATGGGGAAACTTTGTAAATTGACTAATCACGGAGGGCAAAATGTAATAAATCATATAGATATTTTCGGCCAATAGGATGTTACCGAGAGAAGTGTTACTGTGTGTTGCGTCACAGAGGAGTACACCACCAATGACTTTTACTGTGCATCTTCGTCTGCAACTGGAGCAAGAAAAAAAAAATTCACTAATGGTAAAAAGGCGAAAGAGGGGAAAAATATCGCGGGGGGCGAGACGATCGAGATTCGACGTAGAGTTTATTGTTCAATCGAATGATTATGTAAGTTGCTTTTGAATCAGATGTTGATTTGATTATGGAATTATTCATTTATTTGAACGATTATGTATCTGTAATTTCAATGAAATTGATTTGTAGCCATTTTTAGGTGTTTTGTATGATGTATTGAGTTAATATGATGTTACTTCCAATTTAGATGATTGGAGTGTTTGTCTTGTTTGATTTGTATGCGATGTTTGGCTGGACTGGAATGATATGATCAGAATATTGTTAATGGAGAAAGTTAGTTATGATGATGATTAATATGGTTAGGTTATGATTAATGATGATCTAATGATCATGTATGTGTGAATGAAGTAATTCTTTGTAGTTTTTGAGAATGTTTGGAATGTATGGTTATTTTGATATTGAGAGAAATTGGTATTTAGGGCATGGTTTCTTTGTTTGTGAGGAGGTCCAACTTGCATGCCTAATGATAGGTAGTATCAATAAATTTAGGTGGACGAGCTGACTTGATGGACAAACAGACCCCATATGTGAGTTTGAAAATTCAAATTAATGTAAAAAACTGGGAGAAACATTATTTGGATTTACTTTTCATTTTCACGTGAACACTGCTTATATCCTGCCAGATCATTTTTCAAAAGTAAAACAAATATTAAATCTGTAAACCTACTATGTATAAACTTCTCGCCAAAAGCAAGGTAAATGAACTGTTAGAATAAGCCTATATATTATATGGCGGCTAGCCAAAGAGGTTGATGAATGCCACATTATTTGTCAAGACAGATCTCAACATATTGCGGCTAGCCAATGAGGTTGACTAGCCAAGAACCCTTGGAGCAACAATACATTATGTTAGGAGGATTGTCTGGGCTAGCACTTCTAACTGCAGACTTTAATAAAATTACGTAGGAAATTTGTCGTTTGTATGAAACATCTTAAAGAAAATGGAATGTAAATTATGAAAGGAAATCCAGGATAAGGAAGATTCCTTTAATTAAATATGGAAGATAAAGGTTGTTTGAAATAGCTAAAGTGAAATTGTTAATTTCTCCCAAACGTAAGGTAGTTGGTGGGAAGGTGGTATGCTACCCCATTGGGTAGTCCACCTTGTTGTTTGAAGTGAACAAATACATAAAATATGAAAAATAAACAATTGAGCTTTAGTTCCATTCCATCCCACATAAGCAAAGCCCAAAGCAGTCATCTTGCCTCCTTAGCAGCATCTGAGGAACTTTAGTTGTACATGTAACCATTCTTTCATCTTTTAGTTGTTGAGAGGGAAACCCTAGTATTGCAGTTACTAGAGCAATTGCAGCAGCTATTATGTCGAACAGTGAATTATGTTGATTCTGTATAACATCACGGATTCACAGGACTGTTTGTGACTAGTGATAGTTAGTTGCTACGTTAGCAAGAACAAGGAAACAGAAACAGAGAACTAAACAACCTGAATAACTTAGATAACTATAGTTTTGCATTATTTAACCAAACTACACCTTCCCAAAGAAAGAAAACAAACATATTACATACCCATACGTTACAATGGAAACATGCCTATGACCTAGGTGCATTTAAGCTAAAACCACATATTACCTTAAACTTACGTCCTAAGCTTCAAACTATTTTCTCATAGGGATTATTCTTCTTGTTTTACATAAAAACCTATGTATATATATAGAGACTGAAGAATCACGGATATATCTTCAGTGTGTCAATGAACCTTTGACTTGTAACATCATTCTTTGAGATAAAATCCAGAAAATCATTGAAGCTGAAACCCTTGTAAGTCATTGATTGTTTATCTTTCAGCTCCAGTGCTGGCTCCATTTTCTTGTTCATAGCTAAACTGTTAAGACTTGTGATGGAAATGCGTTTTTTCTCTGAGTTTACTGTTGCCTGATGAATAACACTTTTGTATTGACCATTGCTCATTACTTCCATTTGGTCACCCAATTGAACTATCAGGGCTCCTTCAATATCTGGGACCGGAATCCAGTTCTTGTTGCAGTCCATGAGTTGTAGCCCTTGGCAGCTCTGAAGCAAGATGGTCAGCGATCCATAGTCTGAGTGCGGTGGCATGCCTAATACAAGCTCCGGTTCAGGGCATGCTGGATAGCAGTTTACAGCCATTACTTGTAAGCCTTCTTCATTTTCTTCACGTAAATAACTAGGGTTTAGCCCCAAGCTTTCGGACACTAATTCCAGAAGTTCTTTTGCCAACTCTTTCACAGCTTTTGCATAGTTTCCCATCTTCTCCCTGTGGGAAAAAAAGATGGTTAGGTATAAATATACTTGGCTTATGATGGTAACAACATGAGAAAATCACCTTTGATGACAATTCAAATTACTAAACAGAAGTATGTATAATTCAAATCTTTTCTTTCTTCTTTTATGCTAAAAAAGTAGAGGCATGAACATGAGTAGTAACATAGAAAAATGCTTTTCTTTTGGACCTAAATCTCAATTTAGAAAGCATTTTTCTGTATAACTACTTGTAAACTGCTAGCTAGGGGCTGTAAAAGAATGCTAGCTACTTGTAGTTACAAGAGCTGTAAAAGAATGCTAGCTAGGGGCTTACTTGTAACTCGGAGGATTTGAAGGCCATATATGAATCCAATCTTGGATAGGGTAGGAGTAATGCTTCATAAAATCTCTCCAAAAGTAAACTTTATCCTTGACATGATTTAGACTTGTCCCGTATCTTATAGGCTTGTGAACATCATCCGACAATAAAAGCATCTTCTCCTCCATAGGCAAGTCAAAAAACTCGTTTGCAACATCTAGGGCACCATTCATAATGGAAGGAGGAATCCCGTGATTGATCACCTAATTACACACAAAATTTACGTGAACTTTATTGCTATTGTTATAAAAACGATAGTAATAACGTTGCATGCATGCATGCATTCGTTAAAACACAACGTGATATGAAATATGTGCCGTGTCTGTCTGGCGAATTTTTTTAAGCCGGCTGGATTTGGTCCTTGCCAAGACAGTTCCGTGTTCTGCTTGGTGACATAATGAACATATTTTTTTTAAGCCAGATGGATTTGGCCCTTGCCAAGACAGTTGCATGTTCTGCTTGGTGACATAATGAACATATGCTGAGAAAAATCATGTTGTCATTAGATTATAATACGTAGTATAATACAAAATCTAAACATGGCTTGTTACCTGAAAGTACCCGAATTCCTTACAAGCTATCATGATTTCATCAATTTTACGAGACCTAAGAGAAGGGTCTTGTAAGTCTAAAAGGTTTATAACGGGCAGGGTGGTAGAGGGGTGCAAAGGGAGGAAAATATTTGGTCGTTGTGAGGGAGGAAGAACATAATTTTGAGGGGCATGAGGCAACCCCATCTTGGCAAGTGTCATCACACTTGTGAATGTTGAAATATTGGAATTCTCTTCTTTTCTTTCCATATTTTTTTCTTGGTTGTGAACTGATGTTTTGAACTACTGACGGCCTATTTATAAGCTAAAAAACAAGCGTGTTATTATTCTTTATCCATGTTTTCATAATTTATGTACAGTTACAATGTATCGGAGAAAGTTGTAAGTTTGTAATAGAGATCCAAAACAGCTTTAAACTCCATTAATATGAGAGAGAGATTGGGAAAATAGGTTCCATCATCCATTGACCTTTCTGCCGCTTAAGGCGACTTCTATATTAGGCTTATAAAAAATTCGAGGTAGTGTGGGACCCTATTACATACTATAATTTGAACCTGAAAGTTAATATGTACAATAGGCTACATAGACATACATTTTTGGGCTTTACAACTTGTACCATGTAGCCCCACGATGGATTGGGGTGAACAGAATATTAATGAGTACTTTGTATTGAAACATTTTTGTACATTGTTCTTTCCATTTCATATTTTAATTAGTCATTAGTGTTTGTTCTTTCCTTATTTTGGTGCGTGACAAACCTAGAATTACCAGCCAGTCAATAATTTTATTGTATTTTTATCTTAGTAACTTGAACTAGTTTAAGTCAAATTACCTGTATGTATATGCGAAGTAATAAGAAAATTATACATTTCATATTGTTTGCTGGCTCGGTAAGATGTGAACAAAATGGGAGTCCCTTGTTAATCCAATTGCACCCCTTGAATTACTTGTTATACTTACTGGATTCTAATCACACAAGCCATATACTAACTGGGTTATAGCATTATTCCGTTTAACTATTACTAGTTAAGAATTCAATGAATGTCACTTCCTTCTTCTCAGGGATCAAATATTTAGCTGTGCTCCTTTTTTAGTTGTTGTCAATGTACTGTTTCACTAGTTCCTATTCAAAATTTATTTGGGTTTCTGGTTGTTCCTTTGGCCAAGAGGTCAATTCATACTCTGGAAACATGGATCACCGCATAGTGGGATGCACGATACAGATGGAGGGTCAGGGTGGCAAACGCGACACAGCTAACACGTGTAATTAAAAGATTGGAAGCCACGACACACTTTTACCAGGTACGTAAATAGAATTTACAAGTTGAGTGTTAGAAAAAGTTCTTATCTGTTGCCTACTAATCTTTCTTTGGCTTTTTTTATACAAGCAAACACTGAAACTGATATTATGTGTCCTTTCTTCATTCTAGGTTCACGGAATCAGAATTTATTAGAATTAGTTACATACATTCTCTAGAAATTTGCGCACATAATATCACGTCAGTACAAACATGGTAAGTTGCAAATACACATCATGCGGTTTACTAGAGTTACAAAGAATCTCTTGTAATTTTCTTTGCACTTAATTCTCTTATTATTTCCATTATTTGCAAATGCCCAATTCTATCCCATTTTCATCACCAATCAACCGAGGAAATTCATGTATCCACTTGTCGAAAGTTGTACAGTAGAAATGATAAGTGAATACATGCATATTGGAAAGA
This sequence comes from Francoa sonchifolia, assembly GCA_036897585.1. Lineage (NCBI taxonomy): Eukaryota > Viridiplantae > Streptophyta > Magnoliopsida > Geraniales > Francoaceae > Francoa > Francoa sonchifolia. Next base: position 4,991 of record JAYMTB010001733.1, on the reverse strand, counting down.
GACGAAATTGGTCATTTGCAATCTTAATTTATCTTAAGTTTCTAAAATTACAGAAATATTACGAGATTGGCCTTGTATGGAAGTAAAGTGTGATGAAATAGTGGTGGGTATTAATAAATGGTGTACTAGGTTCCATGCTAAGTGACCTAACAACACTTTTTTCTGTTAGAAGAGGATTAGATTGCATTTATTTCCAACTTTTCAATCCCACTTCATCATTTTCTTGTTCAATTTGTTAAAATTAGGTTTCAGGATTTTCCTCAACCCAATCTTGGATTTTTCTGACCAAATTTTGGCTTTATTTTTTCTATAAATAGAATAGACTTTAAAATTTATTAAATGTAGTTGAAAGGTTATTAATAGATTAGAACAGAATATCCGAACATCCAAATCTCATGTATTTTATTGGTAGACGTCAATATTTTTTTACTGGAAAACAAATTTGTTATTTGTTATTTAGAAATACATAATTATGTAACTAATAGATTGGCAGTTACGTGTCAAATGATTGTTTATTCGAAATTTAATAAAAAAATAAATGTATTATTATGTTTATTTGACCCTAATTATGATTTTTTTAGTAATTATGACTTTTAAATTTATAAAAATTATAATTTTTATTTTAAATTTTAAATTTTAGAAATTCAGAAATTTTGATTCAGAGAAATTTAGTAATCCTTAAATTTTAATAAAATTATTAAACATAAAATATATTAATCATAATTTCGGAAATTGAATTGAATAAACTAAATACGATAATCAGTAATATTTTAGAAAATATAATTTTAGGAATCTTGATTTCGAAAATTTAATTGAAATTATGAAATTACGATTTTGCAAATATTCAAGAAATAATAATTTCGAAAATCTTGATTCCAAATAATTTTGAAAATCTAACGTGAGCTATATGAACATTGCTTATATGGTGAATAACACAAATATTTTAACAAAATATTAGGATGACACGATGACTATATTTATTTATCAATTTATTGATATTCATCAATAAATATTGTAACACTATAATTTACAATTCATATTTATAGTATAACAAATTATACTATCAATTTTAGTAAATAAATATTAAAATTTACTCAAATAAGGATTTTGAGTTTCGTTAGTCAGTTTCAAAATTAGAAAATATTAAAATAACGTTCTCTTACCAAAAATCGCATAATCAATGCCATTGAAATTCTTAATTTATGGGAAAAAGAATGGCATGCAAAATCTACAAATACCTTGATCATAATAATTTGAGCAAATCCAATGTTGCCAAAAATGACTTATTACGTGCCACTACCAAGAATGGACATATGGTAGTAGTAGTAGTGGTAGTAGTAGTAGTGGCCACCTTTCTTTCATTCCAAAATTTGCATGCAATAAAAACATACTAACTTCATACATGTACTTATATACTATCATTTTTTGACATAAAAGGGCAATCAAATTATGACGTCACTCTAACAAAACTTTTTAATATTTTCGATAATTGATAATTGATCGCGTGTAAAATATTGACTGCAAAATTAATCGATAAGAGAATTATTCAAATTTAACATTTTATCATATAGTTAAAAAAAATGGAGTCCTTTTTAATTATTTTTTTCCCCTAATTTATTGTGTATGGTTGGTTACTCAATGCGCTGTAATTTTTGGATTAATCGATAATTTAATATGGTATTACAGTAGATTCATTCAACACACAATATAAACGTAATTAATGTTAAATATATGCAGGTGAAATTTTTACATTAAAAGAATTTTTTTTTTCTTATATCAAATTATTGGATAAATGCTAAAAATTTCATGTTCAAAGTAAGTTTCATATGTTCATGAAACATTTGATCTAAAAAGCTCAAACACGTATAATGAGCAAATCGAACTCAGAACTTCATGATCTGATATAAGAATTAGATTTTGCAAAACTGGTTTCGGGTTTCTTAAGATTTCCAAATTTATATTCGTCATGTATACATCGAAAAGAAAAAAAACCCATGTAGGACACCCTTCCTAAGAACATCGAAAAGATTTCCAAGTTGTGATTTCTTTGCTATCTAAGTTTCTCAAATTAAAATGAAATAATAATGAAATTGGCTATGATGATATGATATTCAATGCAAGCAGTTTTGCTTGCAGGAGCAAAAGAACAAAAATAAGCTTTTGTTATTCTGCTATTTTTAGGTGGAAAATTAGATTCCAGACTTGCTATTTTTGTTGGATTCTAATCCATTTTGGTCAGCAAGATGGTGGTCTAATTTTTTTATGTTTTTATGGCTACATTTCAATCTTAAAAGAGGGGGGGAAAACCAAAAATTCTTTATGTAAGCATTTTTTGTTTTTTTTTTTGCCTTTTAATTTATTAAGTAGATAGATAAATTAAATAATATTAGATTAATGAGCTACATCATTTTTATACAAAATAAATAAAATTACAAAAACAATTGTGATATTTGCAGTTTTTAATTTGCAAATGTTTCATTTTAGGCTTAAGTACAATATTGATCCCCAAACTAATATATAAATAATAAAGTGTACCCCAAACTATTATTTGTAACATGTTACCCCCTAAACTAATGTTTTGTAACAAAATACTTCATTTATGTTTAATTGATTTTGGGTTAATTTGAATTTTACCCAAATATTTAACCTAATTAAATTTTATCCAAATTTATTACTTAAGTGTAATTTGTCCAAATTTATAACCTAATTTGTAATTTGTCTAATTTAACCCAATATCTTTATTTCATTAATTTTTTTTTTTAATCCAAGTTTTTTTTGGGGAATTTTTATTTTTTTTTCATTCGGTTTTCGTTTTAATTATTTTGAAAATTGGGTTATAATTTTTTTTAATTGTGATATTTGCAGTTTTAAATTTGCAAATGCTTCATTTTATCTCTTTCAGTTAGTAATTAAAAACTTAATTTGAAAATAAATATTTTACTATTCAAATTTTAAAGAATTTATTATTGACTTTGAGTTAAACTATATTTATTCAATTGAAAAATGAATATTGTAGCCTGAATTTAGTTTGTAATTATGCTACTCATTTGCTTTATTTTCGAACAATCTAATGGTAATTTCCAAGTTTTCATACTGAGCAAGGATTACATTTTCTAGTGATAAATAACGAGTGCCACAATCTTTTAAAGAGAATGCATGAAACAGCTATAAATAAATAAAGACTACTGGATGAAGCCTAAAATTTACACTTTGTAAGGCATGAAATACAGAAATAATTATTGTAGTCAGATTTTCGGACTGAATTTAGAAGGAAAGAACCCCAAATAGCGAAAATGGACAAGACCGTAAAATGGGGTTTTCACTTAGCACCTAAGGTTGGGAACTGTCCAGGATCCTCAATAGCAGGGGCTGCCGCATTGCTCATCTTGTAGCCACCACCAAATCCTCCTCTAGAACCACGACCGCGTCCCCTACCACGGCCACCTGGGTTGTGGTGCCTCTCACCTTCTGCCGGCTTCAAAAACTCGTTAATGCTGAGAGACTGATCACACAAGGAGCAAACAATATTTCATACATTAACATGGAAAAAAAGTAGAAACCCAGTATGTCTGGATATCGAACGATAATGTTTTTAGACAAAGAATCCAACACATAAATATGTAACAATTGGCGTATTCTAAGTTATAGGGTTAAAAAGCCGGATAAAAAAAATTCATAACGAAATGTTAGTTCTTCCAAAATTCCCCTGTTATCTTATCTAAATTGGAGCAATTTAGTCGATTCTGTTAGTTCCTTTCATGGAAAACCATGTCGTGTGTCCACTGTGTATTGTTGTTTACATTTACATCCATGAGCATGATGGATCACACCAACATACATCTGCATCAAAATGGCCTATAGGAGACCACGGCTCAGACAGCTACCAACAGTGTATCAAGATAACTATGCAAAACTTAAGAAAAGTAAAGAGGTTGACAAAGGGATTTGTCATGTCTTATCAGCCATCACATGAGAGAAATAGGTGAATTGATGTGCTAAATCAGTCAATATCATTAAGCCTAACAAAGAGAGCCACCCAAAATTTGGAAAGTAGTATTACCTTTTTGGCTCTCTCTTCTTTCTCCAAAACCTCTTTCCGCTTATCCTTCTCAGATCCCTGTATATTTACATAAGTAAAAAGTGGCAAAGATGATGAATAGAATAATTTTAACAACATTAGATCAATGAGATCAGAAACTTTTAAAGAGCATCTAAGGTGTTTCACCAATTTGATGAAGACATCAATATTCTCCTTCTTGTTTGAAAGCTGTTGCATTGATTCAAACTCTTTAACATCAACCTTTCTTTCCTCGGTCTTAGCCACCTGTAGGGCCTTCCTTTTCTCTTCTAGCACCTTCTCATACTCTTCAAGAGTCATCTCCTAATAGAAAGTAAACAACTATCAAACTAATATCACGTAAACAATGCATAAACATTTGATAGTCATCAGTGAGTGTCGAGGAGAAGCTCATTCATCAATATCATTTTCTTACGTAAATTGTCTAAGAAATACCAAATGCCAGTAAATTGTCACAATAAGATTTAAAGAAATGTGTGGTATTTCCTCGACTCAAAACAAGAAATACTGAGAAAAGTGAGGTAAATTCAGTCATATAACAGAAGGCATTCACCATTTCCTCTGGTTCTTTTTCTTCCATCTCATTAGCAGGATTCTCCTTGTTGCCATCTGTTGCAACTTCCTCTCCAACCAGCTTCTCATCACCCAATTTCTTCTCACTTTCATTGACAACTTCCTCTGTCACCCTATAATGTGGCAAAAATTAAAAGGTAACGAACTAGAAATTTCTGTTTTCTCTTACTTTCAAGGTCAGCAAATAAACCGTACCTCAAAACCAGAAAGAAAAAGATTATGATAGAAAGAAAATAAATATTCACTTACTGAGCAAATTCATCAGTTTGACTTCCCCAGTTTCCTCGACCAGATCCTTCGCGTTTGAGCTCATTTCTACATGTGAAAATAATCCAGTTAA
>JAYMTB010001732.1:0-10370 GCA_036897585.1 Francoa sonchifolia | reverse complement strand
AATCATAAAATCTCGATTTTAACACAATATTAAGCGTAAAGGCATCTAAATATTATACTCAATATCCACTCATCATTCTCCTACTTGTTTTTCTTTAAGAAGCTTATAAACTTCTGTCATAGAATACATTTGATGTTTAGGTTTAGGGGTTTCTCTAATTTCACTCCTGGAGGATTCATGTTGAATCTCTGTTGGTAAATCCATTTGGTCAATTATTTTGGATCTTAGGTTAGGATCTTTCACTAATTTGAGAAAGTCCATAATATGATTTGAACTAAGAACATTTAGTTGTATATCTTGAAAGTTAGATAGGATTTTATAAAAATCTTCTCCTTCTTCAGTGTCCTGGCAATTGTTTATGCAGGGACCTTCTTTGCAATAACAATTAGTTTTGTTATCTGAAGAAAGGTCGTCATCCTGAAGGATTTTAAGTTCTTTAGAATGGTTCGAAGACTCAGATTCTGATTCTTCTGATTCTTTTTCAGAAGTGATCATAAGAGCTAATAAGGCCTCTTTGACATTCTGGTCAACATTAAGATAATTAATCGTTTTAGCCATTCTGCATTTGTTGGCGTAATGGCCTACTTTTTCACAATTTCAGCAAAGTTTTGCCTAGGTCTTCGCACTAGGATAGGATTTTTTATAAGTAGGAATATAATCCCCTTTGCTTTCATGATCGATACGATCTTTCATACGATGAAACTTTTTGCGTATGCGTTTTCTGTTCTTTCTTTACTATAAGGTCTTTTCTTGTAAGTTTTATTAGACTTACTAGTTTGACTGCCAGATGGAATTTCCATCCCAAACTGACCACATAAATCTCCTAACTGATTTCGCTAAGAAAGGTGATGTTTCTTTATTTGCTGGTTCAGTTGTATCTCATTACAGAGATTAAGGCCTTCTTGTGTACAAGTGGCGATTAACTTACCATAGGTAAATTGTCCATAATTGATTTGGACATTAGGACCTCTTAAATTTTTTCTAACTCTTTCTGCAAATAAAGGAGGAAGTCCATCGATAAATTTTGACTTTCAATAGTCACTATTGGACTCAGGGAGTTCCATGACTCTGCTCAGAAAAACGTCTTTATACCATCGAAAAGATGTAATCATCTTAGATTTTGTAAAAGAGTTCTAATTGTTTCACTATTGTCTGAATATTGACCAGTGAAATATTCTATTATACTCATCATGAGAGTATAAATGGAGTTTCTTTGAGCTACTGCATTTTCAATTTTTACTGTATTCATTATAGTTTCTCTATTGGTTGAGTCTAAATAGTTATCCCACCAACCTTTGAGTTGGCCAGTAAACCCAGATATAATCATTTCCACAATTTGAGTTTCTGGTCGATCATTAGCCTTACATGCTGACCAAACATGAGCATGCGTTAGGCTAAGGTTAGAATTTGTCTTTGGGTATAACCATCAAGATTCCATTCATAGACTTCTCTACCACTGAAAGAGGCAGGGTTAATATAGTCTTGTTCCTCATGGAGGATATCCTGAGGGGTAGGTCTCAGATAGTAAAATCGATCTAGAGTGGGTTTGTCAGCATATTTGCTGCTGTAATTTCGGAGTTTATTAATCTCCTCTCTTACAACCATGGGTTTTTGGGCTTTATTCATCATTCGAATTTCGAAATCTGAAAATTCACTACTAAGAGTGTGAAGGTTCCAAGTTTTAAACTTTTCACATAACAGACTATCAATGTCTGCGAGTGTTATCTCAAGTTTATATTTTTTTAAAATAAACCCTGGGGGTGGAGACTGTATTGAAGGCATAATTTTTTGCGTTTGTGGTATACTGTTAGAACAGGTGGATTTTCCTATCTGGATTTCAGTTCTAACTTGTTTGATCAGTGTATAACACTCATTTACTTGATCTGTTAGGGAGGTTAATTGTTCTCCTAAGACATTTAAATAAAGATTGGCAAAATTCTGTTATTTAAGCATGTTATTAATATGCTTAACTGTTACTGCCATTGTTTCTGATTCGAATAATTTGGAGAAAGCCAACAAGTTTAGAGATTCTAAACTGAAAGCTACTTGAGGCGGATAGACCGTATCTATTATACCAGTTTGTGTTTTATATTGCCGTGTCAAAGTTGAAATATAATTCTGTACTTTGGTTGCAAAAAACCAAGGAACAAACAGAATTGGTTGATTCAAGATTGATAGATGAGTATAGAATTCATCTTGATAGTTATTTCTATCTGCTGTGGGAATATGGTCAAAAAACCAAGTTCGAAACATTTCCCATTTAGGAAGTAAGAATTCTTGACGAACCAGTTGTCTTGCTGGAGATCCCGTACTCCAGTCTAATTTTAAATCGGTTGTATTAATCATTTAAATATTAAAATTCATTTCAGACTCAGTTGGTATTTCTAAGTCTGGCTGAGGCTAAGTATTATAAATACTTCGTGGGATTTGATTAGCAAGTATATGTAATTCATCGACTAGTCTAACTAGTCGATATTGAGATGTGGAGGCCCTATAAGGATCCATATCATCAAAGGGGGATATTATAGAATGAGGCGATCTATAAGATCTAGAAGCTAATAATTCCCTTCTTTGTGATCCAATGGATCTAGAGGATGAAGGAGGAAATTCAATATGTGCTTTAGTATTACCAAACTGAATTTGTACACTTCCTTCAGGAGTCTGTACTATGTTAGTAGTACTTGTCTAACCTAGAAGCTGAGGTGGAGCTACCTTTTGATGGTCCATTGTTCAGGGAAAGAGATTTCTTCCCATTTAATTGGTCTCCTTGTGGTGACCTGAGATCTATTAAAATTTGTCTCAATGGCAATAGTCTCATTGTGTTTACTCTCCCTTAGACATTGCGGATTGAGTGTATATAGGAGTTTATAACATATCCTATAACATATACAAATTATTTCAGATCCTGGTTTATAATTATAATCATGAGTCTGGACATTTAAAGTGAGGGCTTCCAGTATATTTCCATCTGATACAGATAGCTGGAGAGCTGGATAAACATCAAAATAGACTGGTCCAAGAGCCAAGCTAGATTGAATAATCCCGATTAAGGATTTTTTCCAGTTTAAATTACGTCCATCACGTAAAACTGCCAGAAAACTTTCTCGTAACCCTTCAAAGGTTAAAGGTTTAAATGCAATTTGCACTAAACCAATATGGATATATTTATATCCCATATTTTTATATCTGTTGATCTCATTTTGATTCAACAATTGTATAGTCAGTTCTTCACCATTTAAGGGTACTGACTCTTCAGTAGTTTTTACTATATGTTTTAAACCCAGTTGTTCAAAAGCTCCAAATTTATAAATTTGATTGGGTTTAATTCTTGGAATTGTCCATCGATTTAATGCCTCCATATTATGGGGTAAATCGTATTCAGTATGCATACTGTTTTTTACAGTTTCTTTTTCGTTGAACCGAAAAATATTCATATAATAAATTTAGAAGAGATATCTGTTAACCCAGAAATTCGTATATTACTAACACTCATAGCTTTGATATCATTTCGGACAGGATCTCCTATAATTGTTTTAGAATACAGGTTTGTGAATCATTTCAATAAGGATCTTACAATAAAAGAAGTTATGATACTTGGCGTATCAAATATCATAACTGAATCTAAACAAGATCTAAATTGAAATAATCCAACCAGTATACCTCAATCATCGATATAGTTATCAACCTTGTTTAAGAAATAATACAGAAAGAATGGGTAAATTTTACACATTATAAACTACTCGGGCAGCTGTATTTACTTATGAACCGATGTTATTAAAAACTGCCCTTTAACGCCATCCCTTGGCTAAAGCGGGCACTCAATAACCAGAATTCATAAATAAAACCCTGCCTGAGTAATATATAATTAAACCCATAGTTTTCTGTATGATTCCTTAAATATGTGTCAAATGTTTATAGCATTATCATGAACTTAGTAATATAATCCATTCTTAATTAACAAATATCCATTTTTTAGCCCATAAGGACTCTCATGGATTGATAAATTAAATAACAAATATAAATAAAAATGAAATGCTTACTATATTTAATGCGAGCTATGTCCACAAGTGATAAACTGGATAAACTTCGATAATATGATGTTTACAGGGAGAAAAGAAAAAGTACTAATTTCGTTCTTCCTTTGTCATGGACAGACCCATGATTATATATTCGAGTCAGATCGGATCCAAAAACTTAAAAATAAAAATTGGATTTTCAATTAAAATCCGAAAAAGAAAAGATAAAAAAACTAAAGTGAAAGATTCTTCACTAAACAACAATTCTTGTCTGGATAAGGTTACTGTATATGAACAGTATGTCGGATAAGGTTACTGTATATAAACAATATGTCGGGGAAGATCGTCATTGCTTACATTTTGATAAGTGACGATAACATGATTGCTTGGTGACTCATTTTCCTATCTTGGATTGTCTCTTCAGCGACTCTTTGAGGGTCTCTTTGAGGACTTCAATTTTGTCATCAATTGTGACTACAATATCTTCAGGGTCTTCTAACGGTTGACCCTCTCCAGCTAAGCAATGAAACTGATTGCTGGCGGTTTCTTCGTCATTGGAAGCCATTGAAGCATCTGATGCTGATTGAGGCCCAAAATGTTTTCCCAAATCCTGTTTTAAAGCTTCCATGTAGCGGTCAATTAAAGCTTCTTTACTGACCTGACCTGATTGCATTCTCATCTACTGAGATATGTAGTCAAAAGGGCTAGGAGCCTCTACCTGGGGCTTGGTCTTGATTAGCTCAGTATAATAAGCTATTTTGGCAGTGATATTATCAATAGTCTCTTGCCCGAATAGAATACCTGTTTTGTCTTTTTGGACTAATTTGGTCCAGAACTTGGTATGACCTCTTCAAATAATGCAAGGTATTATGAATGTCCTTACTAACTTCGGGAGTCCACTTCCATATCCACGGGATAGAGAATTCGAGGAAGAAGTTTAAAGTAACTTTTCACTCATACCAATTTGATTTCCTGGATGTGAAATCATCGGGATGCTCCGTAACCATTGTGGGAGTAACTGTGACCCATTGAGGGTATAAGCTTTTGAACGGTTCAGGAAGATTCTCCACCGATGGCCCATATAATGTCCACCATTTGGCGAACCATATAGGCATTGTTTTGCCCCATAATTTTGGGCAAGGTTTGATGAACCAAGAATGTCTTTTACTATTATTCTCGTAAAGAAGAGCTTTAATAAAAGCTTCAATGTAATCCCAGAATGTGTATTTTACAACTGATGTTGAGACTTCTGGATGGGAGCAATTTCTCTCAGTGAGAGTGCGTAAACCCCATTCCTCAGCAATAATTAATCTCTTAATTATAATTTTGCTGAAATTGAATTTTTTTTTATCCGCGGATGAAAAATGTGTAATTTCACAAGATCCGCTTTGGATGAGCATTTGCTCATACATGGCTCTTTGTTTGTAGGAACCTGTTGCATATGATGCATTGTCTATATATATAGCCATTAGGGTCCAAGGTTCATTACTCCATTGGAGTTCCTTGTGTTCTATATAAAAGATGACTTCGGTTCAAAAGTTTTCGATATATTCTGCAGTATCATCTGCAATTTCATCGCCGACTACCACTGCGTAGGAATTTGAGGAAGATTCTTCATGTTGAGCCTTATCATGCTCTTGCTGATGTTTCTCTTTTTCCATAAAAGCCACAAATTTGTGATACATAGGATCATCTGGTTGTGGTCCTCTTGACGAGGAGGCATTGTTAGCAGCCATGTGCTGCCGTTGAGTAGTCTGGTTGAGGGTATTATCTCTAACGGATCCTCTTCCGATTCCCCTTCCCTTTCGGGTGGGCGGCTTGTTATCCAAGGGAATATTCCCCTCGTTCAGTCATTCCTGTAAAAATTCACGAGTCAAAAAGTCAGGCAAACTATTATCTGCACCTTTTTTATATTCAATATGAAAATCGAATTGGCTAGATGTGCCTGCCATCGAGCAAACATTTGTTTGGATACATCATGTTTAAAATCTTTAAGGAACATGAATTTTGCAGATTGGCAATCTGTTTTAACCAGGAATTTCTGATTGTATAGATCATCTTGGAATTTTAAGATACATCTAACTATAGTTAAAATTTCTTTAGCAACCGTAGCATAATTTTGTTGGGCGGTATTCCATTTGCCAGAATAAAATCTAACAAGACTTTCTTGTTTATTGGTAGGATTGATTTGTTTAAGAATTCTCCCAAATCCTTTGTCTGAGGTATCTATCTCAATAATTTTTTTACCATAAGGGATTGGCTAACATTAAGCAAGGAATTTGGTTAACTTGGCGTTTTATTTTCTGTACTGCCTTGGTATGAGAATCTGTCCAAGGAGTAGGATTTTTCTTTAATCTATCATAAAGGATAGCTGCATCAGTGGCTAAATTCTTATAATAGGCTGAAATATAATTCAGACTTCCTAAAAATCTTTGTAATTGGGTTTTATCCAGAATCTTATCTGGAAATTTAGAAGCAAATTCAATGCTTCGATGAATAGGGATGATTTTCCCTCGATCAATATTATGACCTAAAAACCTTATACTAGTTTGAAATAAAGTCATCTTGGCCGTGAAATATTAAACTTTTGCATCCTTGTGTTTTGTCATCAAATTTCATCTAGAGGTGGCAATATGAGCGGAGAAGTTAATTAGGAAAATTAAATTTAATAAATTTAAATTTGTGTTTAAAATGTCTCTCATTTTCTAAAATGGGGTTGGATTTAATTACGTAATAGACCAATATAACTCATATGATTTGACTTATATAACTTTTTTATTATTATTATACCAAAAATATAATATAAATATTGTTGCTAAGATTGAAATATGGCCATGTATATATATTATCATTGATACAATAGATATATATATACAAAAATTGATGAAAGAAAATTAAACTTAAATATAAGAGAAATGGAAGCTAAATAAGGTAGGGACTAATATATAATTATTGAGTATAACTTGAGCCTAAAGACTAGGAAAATTAAATAAGTATTATCTTTAACACTTTCCCTTAAGCTGGAGCATGTAGATGCAAATGTCCAACTTGCCATATAGAAATAGGTAATGGATGAAGAACACCAGCTTGCAATTTTTCTCGAACAATGTGACAATTGATTTCAAGATGTTTTATTCGTTCATGAAATACCGGATTAGCAGCAATGTGATGAGTGGCTTGATTGTTGAAATAAAGTGGTGTAGGATGGAATATAGTAATGCCAAACTCTTGAAGTAAAGAATGTAACCACACAAGTTCATGGGTGGTAGTAGCCATAGCTCGATATTCAGCTTCAGCTAAGGAATGAGAGATTGTTGTTTGCTTTTTACTCTTCCATGAAATTGGACTATAGTCAAGGAATATGAAATACCCATTAGTTGAGCGATGAGTCATAGGACAGCTAGCTCAATCGGAATCATAGTAAGCCATAAGAGTTAATGAAGAAGATGATGATAAAATAATACCCTGACCAATGATTTTTTTCAAATAACGGAGTAAACGGTGATCAACATCCAAATGAGATTTTCTTGGTCGATGCATAAATTGACTTAATATATTCATATGGAAAGCAATATCAGGTCGAGTGATTGTAAGGTAAATAAGTCTGCCAACCAAACAACGATAAATAATAGGATCCTTCAGTAATGCCCTTCAAAATCTGGAAGCTTTAAATTTGGTCATGGGAGTATTAATGATACGAGCACCTGTAAGACCAACATCATGAAGTAAATCAAGGGTATATTTGCATTGGTTCTGTTGATACCAAAAAAAGGAACATCGAATCGTATCACCAAGACCTCATCATAATCGCACGAATGCCTGATCCTATTAAGAAAATCACGAGTCTAAGAGATTCGTCGAGGTCCAATGGAAACCGCTCTGAAGCTTAAATCTGTGGTTGCCTTGAGTTAGAGAATCAAAAAGAAGTAGATTGCGATTTAGAACATACCTTTTAACTAATGTGGAACTTGTTATTTATAGGTTGAACCCTAACATCCTGATGCGGAAACCCCAAGAAACAAGGTCTTGAAACCCTCAGACCAAGTTTGAACAAGAACAAGAACTCAAATAAACTCGTAAAAGAACAACGATTCTTGACCCAACGCTAAAATACAAAACACAAACCAAGATTTCAGCAAAGGATAATCTAACCTGATGTTTTAGTATCAAACGCAAATCAATAATATCAATGGTAGAACGCCACACGATTAGACTAACCTTGATAATTTCTAAAAGAGTCCAAAGAAGAACTCAAGGAATTCGTCTCACAAGAAGAAATTTTTTTCAACAATAAGCCAAAATTGAGTTCTTACAAGCAAATGAGGCAATATATAGCCTTAAGACAAAACCCTAGGGCAACCTAAACTAAATAAATTCGTAATTAGCTTTGGGCAGCCTATAAACATGTCTAAAAAGAAGCCCAAACCCACAAATTAATGTTCCAAAGCATGGCCCTTAATATAGATACTTAAAACAACTTAAATAACATGTGAGAGGCATGTGTCATTTATTAAAACGAGGTTTGGCCCATAACTAAGCTAATAACATGCTTAATAACAAAGTTGGGCCCAATTAACTAATTAACTTGCTCATAGGCCTAAAGCAAGTTAACTAAACGTGGCTGTTTGAATTCCATTCCCTCCATGAAGTCCAAGTCCACGCCATCTCCATCTATAACCTCTTGTCCATGCAGCTTCTTGATAAATCCATGCATAGCTTCTTGAAGTCGTTTAGCTCTAGCTCATGTAAGAGGTCCATTTGGCACTTGAAAGTCTTTTGCATTTTCCTCGATGTTGTCCTTCATGGGTGGATCGTATCACATCCCTCAGAAGATATTTTCCCAAGATATTCCCAATTTATTCAAATTTCGAATATCTGCCAATAGATGATTTATTCCCTTAAAGCAAGCACGAAGGATCAGACTCACTCAATCTCCCTTCTGATTGGGCCACATGTTTAGAGATGATTTTATCCCTATCACATGCCCCCCACTAATGCGCGCAATATAATTGCATATAATTATCCACAAGCGTACAAAGTCAAGTTTTAGTATTGCAAAGAAAATACGGATGTTGAACCCACAGAGATTGGAATATTAAAGACTACTAAATATTATAACAATAAATCCTAATTTTAACTAGACAAAACTCAAAAGATTTGATTTTAGAGTTTAAAAACTAAAAAAAACTAGTAAGTAAAATAAATGCAGAAGTGATCAAATTGAATTACTGATATGAAGAAAACCTAGAGTCTTGATTTCACTGAACTATCAATTATGATTCTTAATTATTCTAATATCCCCAAATTAGTCTTTCTCAAAGTGTAAGTCAAGAATTCTTATTTAATTCTTCTCCCTCCCTCGATAGCAGGCGAATCTATCCTAAATTAGCCAACACGATATGTCTATCATTGTCATGTTAACAAGATGCAATGGGTTCTGTGATTCTCCCTAATGACTTCCCAAGATTCGTGGCACCTCTCGATGTCTTTACTCATCTTAGGTTATGTTATCTTATGATTCTATCTTAAGATTGCCTCTTTCAAGGGTCAACCCTAAATACTTAATTATTCTTTGGGTAATTAAAGCCAAAGATGCAAAGAGAACAAGATAAACATAAAAAAATTGTGGAGAAAGATTTCATTGGAAATAGAATAGAAAACTTCAAGTCATAATTGTCAAGTTGGCTACATCAATCCTCTAGAATGAAAGTTTAGTTCATGCTAGAATAAATCAAACAAAACAAAACATGTTCATAGTCATCAAAAGATAGAGAAGAAAAACACATCGGAAATCCGTCGATTGTTGATCCACGGCTTCCTTCCTCGTTCTCTTCGTAAGTCTTGTTCGATCAGTCGTCCAAAGATCCCTAATTAATGTCCCAATATCTCTATATATAGGCCTTACAAGGTTTGGGGTGAATCGAGCATGAAAAGCCCTAAAATTCCCTTTTTCCCAAATTTCTGAATCTTTAAAATCTTGATTTTTATCTTATTGGCGCCACAGCGCCTCGAGTGGCATTGTGGCGCCGTGCCCTGGGTCATTGGCTTGTTTTCAGGTGTGTTGTGGCACCGTGGCGCCAGTGGATGGCGTTTGGCGCCAAACCCTCAGTCCATTTGCTCTTTTTCGAAGATTCTTCAGCCATTTTGATTCCTTTTGAGTATGGCTAACATTTCTTCTTCATTTTCCATCAAAATGCTTCCGAATACGCCAAATCTTTAGTACTTTTAACATCCTATACAAAATAGAGAAAACACATGATAAGAACCTTAAATCCCGATGATAGTGAGCAAATATGCATGATTCCTAGATACTTTTCCATGCTTATTGTGATGTAGATTCTCGAGATTTTAGGT
>JAYMTB010001731.1:0-10373 GCA_036897585.1 Francoa sonchifolia | reverse complement strand
TCAAAGATCGCAAGAGAGAAATTGCAGAAATTTCTCGAACCCTATAATTTATGCAGAAATCAAAATGGTTGCCGTGTGAAGGGTAAGATCTAATTGAATTGAAATTGGGTCGAGCTGAAACGGGTCGGGTATACACTGGGTTACCCACCCATTATGGTTTGGATCTACAGTTAGATTTTGGGTTACCCTCCCTATATAATGTTTCCAGTCGGTTTACTCAAATGTTTCAAGTTCGAGCTTCGGACAACCCATTTAAAAATAAGTACAAAATAAAAATGAATATGCTAGTGTTCATATGTAAAATCCAATAGTAGAAATTGGCTCTGCTTGTGAGAGAGAATGTTAAATAAGTTTAAGGTTTTTAGTCTATCAACAAACATAATGGCAATACTAGTACCAACGAAATACATATCATTGAAATGGAAATGGTCATCCATTCATTTATAGAAACAATATAATCACATAAAATTACATTAGGGTTTTTGCTCGGTTTAATTCGATCACAAGAAAGCGATTGTCTAAACACAGCTCCCATTTTGTTAATTCCAAGTGTTTGAAGTAGCGATGAAGAATTCGCACTCTTTTTTCGTCCAAACATAAGTGAAATCCCATATAAGTCAGTTTTTCCTCTCATTCTGAATCAAGAAGCTCCTATTGCATGGTTTAGACTTCCACGCACAAGAAGCGACTAAATCTCTGTTCATCCACCCAAGATAGAGAGCGCCGTCTCTTTCTTGAAGCCTATATCTGTCGCAGTAATTTTCTAGCAGTGTTTTGATGGTGGCATTCACTAAAGAGCTCAAAGGGTATGGAGTAAATCCTGCCATTGCAAATCGCGAGCGCCACTTTCCAAGAAGTTCATGTCGTTCCACTCTTTCAGCCCCTTCACATGCTATGATGTTTACAACATCCCTTGCTAGACAGTGCTGCTCGACATTTATTCGTTCCTTATGGTCCCTTGAAAGAGTAACATCAATTGACTCGAACATAGCTGTGTAATAGTCAAGTGTCTCAAGGAATCGTGGAAAGAATGCAGCGGTATTTGTGTTAGATTCTTGCTCAACAAGGGTCACTACTTTGGGGGACAGGCTCTTAACCAGCCTCAGAAGTCGGTCCCGATGATTCTGAGTGCTCACACTCTCATCGGGCATGTGGTGCAGCATGAATGCGAAATTCACAGCCAGAGCTTCCCCACGACGAATCCCGAGATTGTCTAGTTGAACCTCACATCCAGACATGGCGGCAGCATGGAACTCAAATGGGACTTTGAATGACTCAGCAAGCTTAGATAGTCTCCTTCCCACAATATTTGGTCCTCCTCCACGAGCATAAGCTGATGTGGAATCATCGATACCGGTAATGCGTATGTGGGGTGGACCACCAGGCCTAGCTGCAAAAGCTTGGATTAGAGTGATCCACTGACTCCCTTGACCAATTTGAAAATCAATTATGTGAACTCTGTCTTCATCTTTCATAGCTTCTGCAATCGCACCATTTGCAGACATGTAACCGAACTTGAAATAAGGACAAACCTCATAAAGAATATGCATGTACGAGAGAAGCTCAGTACTGGCTGGTTCTTTACATCTCAAAGCTTTGTAGATAGAACTACCAGAGGAAGCAAATCGTGCAACAAGCCCTTCCAACATATATGCTCCCAACCTCTGTATTGGTTCACCAGAAACTGACACCATTTGACGCAGCTCATCCATCAACCATTGTGCCATCAACATATCATTATCAGACACCAGCTCTGCACAGGCTACGAGTACCTGTTTCAAACTCCCTTTAGAGATTACATCTATTATATGTCTCCAGCTGTCTAACTCTGGCGAGATTACACTAGTTTCACTTTGGAACGCATTCTCGTAGTTGTCAAGAATATCTGAATCGGGTCCCAACATAACAGTTTCCAGGTTTTTAAGCTTGTGCTTCAAGTCATTGACATCTTCAGTTATGCAGGACCCACTTATTGGAGAACCATAGTTATTATCTGGGGAAGGGTGTAGTTCAAGAGGGTATGACTGAGAATCTTGCTGTGACATTGGACTTCCAGCGGGAGAGAAACTGACTGTTGATGGGGATTTGTAAATATTGTAGGTGCCATTTGCAGAGGAGGATTCAAGGGTGCAGTACTGTTCACAAGAATTCCAAACAGAAAAGTGTGTTGCTTGTCTCATGTCAGTGTAGCATAGTTGGGGATCTAGAGTTTGGAGCTGAGGAGAACAGTAGGTCTCAACTTCTTGAGTTTGGTGATAGCACAATCTGTTGGCCATGCCTGAAGTTCTGTATCGGTGTGATGCTTGCATTGAGAAATAATCCAGTTGATGGTAACCCAGGTGGTCTCTACTGGCAATTACCTGTATGTATAACAACTAACACCATTTGTCACATGGAAAATGGCAACTCCATAATCATATTTTTCAAGTTTCAACTTGAAATTAAATGGCCTAACCTTAAAGAGAATTAATTGAAAGTGATAAGATCGGCACTACAGAAAAAGAATGAGATCAATATAATATCCTGCTATCATACTTTCTGTGACTAATTTGTTACTCAGCATATAGAACAGATTCTACACAATTTTCAATGCCACCACAATTATTGACTTCTTTTGACCATTTGGTTGACATGACATCCTGTCCTCTTAGTAACTCCGATACTAAAATGGTTTCTCCAAATGCAATGGAGAAACATGTATGAACAAGAACCCAAGTTAGTAATATTTTCCAACTTTGCTAGTTTCAGTCTGGGACATGTAGCCAGTCTGTAATAACGGGCACCAAAAATAGACAACTAAAAGGACATAACTTTTCAGAATAATGGTACAAGTTAACAAGACCACAAAATTTGACTTTTTCTTTTAATTGCAAGAACATGAGGTGGAGTCTTTGATTTAAACCTAGTAAAAATTATTTGAAGATGGTTATATAAAAAGTGAAGTATCGTTCATTTCAGGGTAAAAAAAGCAAAAAAGCAAAATTCTAAACTTATAGGTTATATATCTCAATCAGAACAATAGCTTTAGTCATAGATCGTTACTCAAGATCACTTCAAACAGGAATGCCTACTGCAAGATGGACTCATATTTTCGGATTTCAATACAACTATGTGCACTCTCAGATCCATATGATACAAAGGCAGGATTCCTCATGATTGCTGCTAATAAAATTCAAGCAAAAATAGTACGAAGATAACTCATAATCACCTCAACTGATCAACTTTTACAACATAACTTTACATTCCGATTCAACTAACAATAGAAAATTTGGAACTGATATAAGTACTCACTCTACACAGATTAGTTCTTCATATTCTTCTTTCAGAAGCCATAGCACTCAATTTAAGTAAATTCATCTCTTATTATTGAAAAATTAAATTTGTTCATGAAAATCCAAGATCAAAGTGAGAAGTCAAAACCCACAATCAGCGAGATAATGACCTAATTTCTTGAGTGAAATCCAAACAAATCCAAATGAGTAAACTCAATTAATACCTAACCATTCAAAGATCCATAACCAAAGAACTCAATCTTAGCCCAAAAACTCATAAACAGTAAAATTCAAGGCATAAAAACGAACAACAGAATCAACAAAACTACTTAATCAAAATCAAATTCATAATCAACATTACAACATACCTAAGAATTCGAGAAATGATTTAAGTTCATGAATCATCAAATCACAACCACAAACAGTGAAATCCAAATGAGAGCCATTATTTCATATCAATCACCAAAACACGTTATATACCTAATCATTCAAAGATCCATAACGAAAGAACTCAATCTTCGCCCAAAAACACAAAAACAGTGATATTCAAGGCATAAAAACGAACAACAGAATCAAGAAAACTACTTAATCAAATTCAATTTCATAATCAACATTACAACATACCTATGCATTCGAGAAACGATTCAATTCAAGTTCACGAATCGAACGAACTTCACACCTGAATCACAAAACGCAGAAAGATTCTCAGTGGAAGAAAAGCTTTTTTACAATCAAACTCCGCATCACACTAACCACTATGATTAATCACCATGACCAAACTACCCTTCAATCATGGGATCCGATTCGAATGGCCAAAGATCCGACCCGCCCCGTATAAATCTCTTGCCATGTGGGGCCCACCTCTCAGTGGTGAAAACACACACTTAGTGGTGAACACTATTACTTAACTTATGAGTCAATTTTCACTACTCAATGTGTGTTATAAATCGTCCGATATTATACGGGTTTAAAATATTTGGACTCGTACCTAATCTATTTGTTCGGTCCAGGTATATGGGTTGTATGGTACCTAATCTATTTGTTCGATCCAAATATATCATATGAAAAAATTTTAAAATCGTGTAAAACTATTTATATATAACTTTAATACAACGATAAATTTTGGGTAAATAAAAAACTTAAGTTTAAATTTTAAAAAGCTAATGGATAATTTTGATCGTTTGCATAAGACCCGAATCTACATGAATCCGACCCATTTAAAAAATGGGTCAAATATTCAAAACTCAAATCAAAATTTATTAGGTTGGGTTTTTCGGATTAAGACGAGCTCTAATCTCAATTATAAATTTAGGTGATTAGGAAGTAGATAATTTTGTAAATGAATAGATGGATTTAGGTTTGAATGGTAATTTGGAGAAATAATAATTATGAGAGTGGATCCCACATTAGTGTTTATTAAGGAATTAAATGATGTAGGAAGTAGTTCCTTTAACTTCATCCAACATTCCTTTATGTCCTTTGTTTGGATTATGTCTCTTTCATAATACATGTAATAAAAAACCAAAGAAAACACGATGTCTCAGTTAACCCATACAACAAACCCTAAACCCTATAAGAACAACTCATTTTTACAAACTTCACTCCATTGGATTTGGACCCATAATAAATTGGAAGCATGTGGTAACCTGCAAAAATTGGCCTAAAATTGTTACAAACTTCAATAATGAAATTTCTTGACTTTTCATGCACATTTCTTTGTCATTACACCGACCCATGTTTGGCTTTTGGAAGATATTTGTTATATTTAATTGATTCTAATGTTTTTACCAATTTGCATTTGCATTTGAAGACATTTGTCTTGATGTGAAAAATTCAGATAGATTATGTTTTGCTTGTAGGGTTTCATGTGGGTCTCTTTTATTTTAGTTTGAATTCATTTTTTGCCTTTTTTACATTCATTTCTATGTTTTGTTTGAACTTTCAATTTTCAATTTTTCAATTTTTTCTATGTTAAAGTGTTTTTGGCCTTATTCGCTTTTTCTTCGAATTTGGAGCGAAATTATATGGTCAAATGTTTGTGTTTTTGCTAGTACTCGGAAAAATTTGAATGGTTGATACCAAAATTGGATTTAGAACTCATAAATTTTACTTTCAAATTTGAAATGTTTGAATTGCTAATGCAAAATTTTGGATTTAAAAACTTAATATATATAAAAATAAAAAAACATGAAAACATTAACAATTTTTTTTTTTTAGTGTTGGAGAAAATTGGTTGTGAAAATATGGCCTTTCTTGACTCTGCGAATTGATTTCCCGATTTTATAAAGTTGGGGATAAAATCTTCAGATTTATTAATTTTTTTTAATAGTTCTCCTCACTCCAGAATATCGTAACATTTGACTTTTTAAACTTTAATTTTTAAATAATTTTTGTAACTGAACTGAATATATTATGTATCATGAAATTACAATTAAAACAACTTTTTTCTATATACTGCACTTATGATTTTCAGGTGCACAATGCATGTGCACTTAGTTGAAACAAGAATTTCCCATCAAACAATGGATTTATTGGCTTCTCTTCCTTTTACTTTTATAAATAGTAAATTGAAAAGAAATAGTCATTATCAATGTCAATGTTGTGTTAGCAAGTAGTGTCACTGGCATGCATAGTGTGAGATTGAATATATGATAATAATGTTAGTCTCAGTTGAAACATAATCAAATCCAACTTTGATTTTATCAATATTTAATATTCAATCTCACTCATTTTTTTTTTTCAAAAAAGTTCAAAAATCAAAATATTAGTTTTTTTGGGTTATGTAAAAAAAATATATATATATTCCTCCCCACTTATATCTCTAATTTTTGGAACCGTTTTTCAAGCTCTTATGATTCAAATATGAAATAACTGTTTTTAAAAATGATCAAACTGTTTAAATTATATCCAACTTAAATTAGTTTAGCACATCGAGCTAGTCAAAATTAAGAAAGATTAACTTCCATAATATTTTTGAAATTGAAATAACGTCTTAAATAGGTCTATTGGGCTCGAAAAAGGTGTGTAAAATTAAACATAAAGCAAACTTAATATTAGAGGATTAGATTAGCAAAATTTCATTAAAATGAAACTAACATGCTTAACAAAGTACATGACTAACATGAAAAAACCATTTGGAACTCATGCTTATAGAGTGAGTATAACATATAAATAAGAAACATATCGACCCAATAAATTAGAACTCGAAACTTTGTAGATAGTTAAATTTATTTAGTGTTAGTATTTCAACATAACAGAAATCGCAAACCTATTTTGTTTTACTGAAATACCAATAATTTCTATTTAGCTAAAAGAAGATTGTTACATTATTTTCTAATAACCGACAAGATTCGGGACTTGTTTTTTGTGATTACGTCTAAGTGATTTCTTTCCTTCAATTGTATGCCGAACTAACGAACAAGTTGCAAGAGAAAAATCTAACGAAAAAATGTTAATTTTGTTTGAATCCATGAAACTGTTTCGGTTTCAACATAGTCTTTCTCTAAATTTCCTATGTCAGATTTCTATATAATTGTTGAAAATTCCACTCCCTATGTTGACTGTCTGGAAGATTAAATCCTTCGTTTCTGAAACATAAAACATAAATAAAACGGCAACCCAAAAAATTAGCTATAGATGTACCTATTAAATTTTGATATTTTAAAATACAAAATAAAGTGTGAATAGGTATAAACTTGTATATATACCTGTCTTGGTCAGTGTAGTTGGCACGTATACCTCTTATGATGGGTTCATTGTAAGAGCCATTGTTCAAACAATCGAGCAAATAATTGGAACTTTCGATAGTTGGAAACTTAAATTGCTCTGCTCGGACTACATAATCATATAGGCAAAAAATAAATACTGTGATAAAAAGAAGGTGAAAACCGAAATAGATATAACTAGATTTAATAAGGATGTATAGATATAACTTTCAGAGTGATTTAATTCATCATCTGAATAGCCATTATATGTACGATTGATCAACGAATTTGAGGTTAACTGAATCTTTGATAATCTCATCCTTTCAATTTCAAGTGCTTGCTCGAGTTCTCCTAATAAATTTTTATTTAATAATATTGAATTGTCACAAATCGTTAGTACTATAAAAAATTTGATATATGATGATATTAGGCAAAAGAAAATGAAAATTCATTAGGAATATTAGTAAGAAAAAAGATTTATCCCAACTTAAAACTCACTTGAATGAAGCTCAGAGCCTCTATCTATAAGATTTGTTCCATGAGACATAGTGTATTGCATTTTATCCGAGGGCTTCCTATATAATAATAGTTTTCAGAATATGAGTGTTAATACTCTGATTTATATTTTCTTTTATTTTCATTTTTGAGAAGAAAAAAAAAATGAAATAAATGTACCTGAGAACAAACTTTGATTCCCGGTATGGTTTCACAAGAACTTGATCACCACATACAAAATGATGAATATTTTTGGCCAATAGTTGCTTTGCAGTCTCTGCATACACAAAAGTGATGAATCCAAACATCCGTCTCTGTTGCCATGGAATTGCAACTTCTTGAGCAGGGCCAAATTTACTACAAAATGGAGCAAACTTCAGTTTTACGGAAACAGAGTTCAAAGTAGTGTAAATAATATGACTGCTTTGACTACTTACTTGAAATGATTGGAAACATCTTGTTCGGTAAATTTACTCTCAGCAGGAAATGTAAAGTATATTATCCGAGAATCAGCAACAACTCCACTCAGATCGGTTCTCTCGCCAGCATATTTCGAATATTCCTAAAGATCTTTTGCTAAAATTACTAAATGCTGCCCGTGAGGCCTGTAACTTAAAACAAAAGGCAAAAGTTCATATGTTAGACAATTCAAAACAATGCATGATCTCGTGTTTTCTAGTTTTCTTTTAAGCAAATTAAGATTATTGAGTTGCACCTAACAATGAGACAAATACTTTTCAATCGATCGAGTAACTTTTTCAGACTATGACCCGCCTTGCCATGTCTCTGACTCTCAGTAAGATACCCCTCTGCCTGAAGCGCCCGCCCATACATGTCATGATACATCGTTGGGAGCGATGCAATAGAAACTGGATGCCTTCCTTTCGATTCCAAAAGCTTAGTTAGTTCCATCTCTAGACTCTCGAGCGACCCGGGTGGAGAAAAATGATCTTCATTTACAAGTTCCACTGAACTTGGTGCGAAAAACTTGAAGTTTTCGGACATAGGATTTCCGTGGAAGTGGCGACAATTATTTCCGTGCTTACAAAACCCCTTCTTATAGTAAATGCAAACCTTAACAGGAAAAATAGGCAAACTAGGAGACCTCCCACTCGTTCTAACACTTAATGCAGTTTCAGGGTAATTTGCACTAACAGAATTAACAGACTCTAACTGATCCTCGATACTCATAAGTTGCATTTGAGCTGAATCTGTATAACCTTGTGGAACAAAATCCAAACTGCGCGATCGCTTTTGAAAAGGCAATTTGGTATCCCAAATGGCATTGGGAGTCAGGATATTAACAGGTGAGGAAATTGGGCGCGATGAAACAGGCAAATACAATGGATAGGCTGGTTTTCAGAGGGGTGGGCTAGATAACCCGAGGTCAATTTTAGCTTCATCCATAAAATATTGGATCACTTTATCCGAGCTAAATTCCATCCGTATTATGTCACTCTTGTTTTTGAATAGAATATAATCAAAAAATTTCGATACATTTTCAGGCTCCAACAACTCAATCCTATTGTAAACTACTCGAGCAGATTCTGCAAACTCCATTCCAAATCTCAACAACCCTATAGACAGAACATATCATTTCATCAATTATTCCGAAACAAATATTAAATTTCACTACATAAACGTGGTCAAAGCAAAAACATATGTATACAGATCTAAGTAAATCAACGATCTGATTCCAACAAGTCAATGCTATTTTCGGGTTTTGGTTGTAACATTAATATAACCACATTCACTTCACCACATATAGTCTTTACCAGATAACCAATAATGCATCTTCAAAAAAGAAAATAATAAAATTATTCCATGCCAACATATATTTTTTTGAAAAAAGAAAATTGAAACCCATTTGTTAAACAAGAAAGACAAACAAAACCCAGAAATCAGAAAATCAAACTAGAAACATCTATACATGCACATATACATACATCTATACATATATTGAAAGTCTTAAAAATTGAAAATTTTCCCTAAATTTTAAAAAATTGAAGAAGTGGGAATTATAAACAATAAGAAATTCACAAAAACCCATCAACTCAAATTTTTAAATTCATTTCCAAAATTGAAAACTGAAAATCTACAGACATACATGCATATGTGAAAGTCTTAAAAATTCAATTTTTATACTAAATCCTGAAAATTGAAAAACTGGGTATTATAAACAATGTCAAATTAACAACAACCCATAATCTCAAATTTCCAAATTCAATTCCAAAGCTGAAAACTGAAAACAGAAAACAGAAAACATATACATACACACATACATAAAAGCTTAAAAATTGAATTTTTACATTAAACCTAAAAAATTGAAAAACTGGGTATTATAAACCATGACAAATTAACAAAAACCCATAATCTCAAATTTCAAAATTCAATTCCAAAAAATCAAAAAATTAAGATCATACCATATGTATCAAAAAATCAAAAAAGTAAGAGCAAATAAAATTATGATAGAAGTAATTCTTACAACAATAGCATATGTATCGAAATAATCAATACCCTACTTTTGCTTAAAACATTTAGCTACTAATCTAGCTTTGAAGGCTCGCATAGAACCATCAAAATTAAATTTTTTCCTAAAGATCCATCTGCAACTTATGAGTTTGGAACCAGAAGGCAAATCAACATGTGTCCAAATACCATTGGACATAATAGAATCCATTTTATCATTAATGACTTCTTTCTAGAAAGTAGTATTTCTAAAAGTCATTGTTTCTTTATAAGTTAAAGAATCTTTATCAATGTGCAAAGTTTTATTTAAGACGACATTTATATCTCCTTCTACTAAAAATATAATTAAAAATGTGAAGATGAAATCTGGATCTAAAAACTTTTATTTTCTTGGTCTTTGACTTCTCATTGGTTCTAGATTTTGACCATCAAA
>JAYMTB010001730.1:0-10373 GCA_036897585.1 Francoa sonchifolia | reverse complement strand
TTAGACAATTTCGTGCATTGCACGAAAAGGGTTTTACTCCACTTGAAGGTATTAAGGCTCCGTTTGTTTTGACATAAAGAAAATATTTTCGAACTTTTTGCATTTTCTAGTGTTTGCTTAACTTGTTCCGGAAAACTCTGTTTCATTTTTTTCGCTTAATAGGCCCTTAGTATACTAGAAATTTGAGTCTATACAATATAGTTTTATACTAATTCGATTGGTTTTTGTTTTTCTTTGAAGATATGAGTGACTATACAGAGAGCTTTCTGAATACAAAAATAAATTGGATTCCTGGTTTGAAAGATATTCGCTTAAGGGATATTCCGACAACTTTTCGAACAACATATTCAGAAGATCCTGCATTTGTTCTCGCAATGCAAGCAGGCGAATCGGCTCAAAAAGCATCAGCAATTGTTATACACACATACGAGGCATTGGAGAAAGATGTTTTAGATGCTCTTTCATCGATATTTTCTCGTGTTTATGACATCGGTCCATTTCAGTTACTTTTGGATCGAATGAATGATCCGTTGAAATCTGTTGGATACAATTTATGGGAAGAAGAAACTGAATGTCTTCGATGGTTGAAATCTAAAGAACCGAATTCAGTAGTTTATGTGAATTTTGGTAGCATTACAGTTATGACACCGGAGCAGCTTTTGGAGTTTGGTTGGGGACTGGCTAATAGCAAATACTTTTTCTTGTGGATAATTCGGCCAGATTTAGTTATCGGAGAATCAGCTATTCTACCGCCAGAATTTGTGACAGAAACTAAAGAACAAGGTATGACTCAATTTTTTTATCGCTTAATCAACTAGAAGTGCTAATCGTGTTACTAAACACATATGTCAAACATAATTTGGGTCATAATATTATATACTCTCAGTTTGACTTTATATTTAAATATAAATATAGTTAGTGATTTCAGTGTAATAAAATAAAATATTTAATATATAATTATGACGTAAGACTTTTGAACACATATGACAGGTATGATATCGAGTTGGTGTCCACAAGAGGCCGTGCTAAACCATCCATCCATAGGAGGTTTCTTAACGCACTCCGGTTGGGGTTCAACGATTGAGAGTCTATCCGTCGAAATTCCAATGTTATGTTGGCCATTTTTCGCTGATCAACAAATGAATTGTAAGTACATTTGCAATGAATGGGGAGTTGGAATGGAGATCGATAGTAATGTGAAGAGAGATGAAGTCAAAAAACTTGTGACCGAATTAATGGAAGGCGAAAAGGGGAAGACAATGAAGAAAAAGGCTTTGGAATGGAAATCAAAGGCTTATGAAGCAATTGGTCCAAATGGTTCATCTTTTTTGAATTTGCAAAATTTGATCAACCAACTTCTTAACAAAAAATAATTTTCTATTATTTATATTTTAGAATCATTAAAATTTCAATAAAAAAAATTTCTTATTTCCTTTGCGATTATCAAATAGTACGAAAATTCAATCTTACGAAATATACGTCAAACCTCGTAATTTATCTGATGTGAAGACACAATAAAACCCGAGATCATATTCATATCAACTCATAGATTCACCTACGTATGAGCTTTTATCGTTCTAAGTGTTGCTAAATGAATTAAAAATTGTCGCTATAAAAAATTTAAATATTTTTCCTTGTAAACTTATAGCGACACATTCAAATGTTACTAAATGTAGGATCAACATAATTCATATATCTATAATAATGTTTATTAAACAGTTGCAAAATGTTACATTTAGCAACCGCGCTTTTCTGTCACTAAAATTTCGATGAAATTTATTAGTTTTACAAATACGGTCATTTTTTTTATATATATTTGCGACACTAATATTTTCTACTAATCTTTCCACCAAAATAGACCTCTTTCGGTAGGTATGCGTGTAAGACACGCGCACGCGCGTGTTTCACAAATTTTGTAGTAGACACGCGCTCGTGTTTTTGGTAAAAAATAATATTTATTATCGTATCTAGCACCCAAATATTGTTTTAATTCTAGCATTAAATTCCGTATCTCCCAATTTGATCGTATTCGAATTATAAACCTATAAATATAGACTTACACACTAACTAAAATTTCATCATGTACTTGTTAGAGTTCAAAGAGTGTTAGTTTTTGTTATGGGAGACGCGATATCAGTTTCAGAATCAGAAGAAGAAGAAAGCGAAAATGCTTAAATGACCCGATTGGATCAGTGATTTACCAAATAATAAAGGTACATCTTTGTTGCTAAGAACATTTTGTTATTATCATTATTATTGTAATGTTTTATTGCAACTAAATATTATTTTTATTATTTCGTATTCTTCGTATGTTGGGATTATTATTTTTCATTTTCTTTAAAAAATAAAAATTGCATTTCAAGTAATTTTTTATTTTATTTCTACCCAATAAACTATTTTCCCTTTTTTTTAATTTTTCTAAAATGCCTAAAATTTTATTTGATTTATTAGTACAAGCATATCTACATTTACAGAATAATTTTTAAAATGATTATTTTCTTCTACTTTTTTTTTTTTTTTTGGAAAAAAAATCTGAATTTTATTTTCCTTAAAAAGAAGAAATAATTAGAAAAAGACAAAAAATGGAAGAATTCTGAGAATAAACATTTGAAAATTAGATTTTTCAAATTCATAGAGATTCAAAAAGAACTGAGATTGTAATTAATAAGAGAATCCAAAATTTATTAAAAAAAAAAAAAATTAATTCCAATAAAGAATTTTGTCATTTTTAGAGCCTTTTATTTCTTTAAATTCTCAAAATTCATTTACATTATTTCATTCATATTCTTCAAATCCATTTTCTTGTTCTTACTTTTGTTCAGTTCTTCTTGGAAGTAAGTAATTTTTTTATCATCGAAAATCGAATTCTGCCTATATTTATTTGTGTTGTTAGTGCGTGGGTGTGAAATTACTCGAAAATAATTGAAAATGAATGTTTGTTATATTGCAGTGGATTCTTCTCCTGTTGATGCTGCAATGGAGGGTCTTAGACCATGTCATGAAGGTCAAAACAGAGGAAGTTCTGCGGGGCCATCTTCGGATAATGGAGATGAGCCATATCTTGGGCAAGAATTTGAATCCGAAGCGGATGCACATACATTCTACAATGCATATGCTAAATGTGTCGGATTCATTGTTCGCTCAGGCCAAGTCTCTAAATCGAGACGAGATGGATCTCATCTTGGTCGAACATTGCTCTGTAACAAAGAAGGTTACAGATTGCCTGATAAACGTGAAACGATTATGAGGCAAAGAAAAGTGACGAGATTTGGCTGCAAAGCGATGATTTTTGTCAAGAAAATTGATTCTGACAAATGGATAATTAAGAAATGTGAAAAGGAGCATTCGCATCCTTTGGATCCCAGCGAAGCTCGGGATTGCATTTACGATAAATATCCAGTAAGTTCTCGTTCAGATTTGCTCCTACTTAACCTATAACTTAAAAGAAATACAACTGATGTGATCATTACCTTTTTTTTTTGTATAGACTGAACATGCCAGGATTCAAGAACTGACAAAACAGCTGGCTGCCGAGAAAAAACTATCTCAAACCTACAGAAGGCTGCTGGAAATGATCTTAGAGCAAATTGAAGAGCACAATGAAACTTTGTTTCGAAAGATCCAATGCGTTGTAGACAATGTGAACGAGGCAGAAAACAAAGAGCAAGAGTCACACCAATAGATAGGAATGCCAATATTTTAGACATGTATATGTAAGAAACCTATTTATAGAAGAATACTTCGATGTTGTAACACGAATATGAAATGTATTCCTTTGTTCCGATCAAAAAGAATTATAACCTTTTACTTATACTAAAGATAACTATTTGATAGAACAATATGATTAATTTCGTATGAAGTTGATAGGCGTGATGCATGGACCAACTCATTCAACTAATAGATCGTATAAACAAGGATTTCATGTCTGGATCTAAACTTCAGAATTTATTCGAGTCAAGTCTTGGGAACAAGTCATCCATTACATAGTATGAAATAACTCTCAAGATAGAATATTTATCTAAATGTAACAATAAATTGATGTATAATATTTTTATCTACCTAAAAATATTCCTTCTGAAGAAGCTTAGATCAGCTGATGATAAATAACATGTAAATGTAATGGTTAATCACTTCTATATAGACTAAGTTATGCTCGAAGAAAAATTACATCTACCTTTCAGAGGTTTTTGACAATGAAGAATGCCTCCCCACAAAAAATCGAGCATCAGCCTCTCTCCACCCAAAGTATAAGAAATGACATTCCATTCATTAGTTGACTCCTAACTCAGAAGCAAGACAGAATTTTGTGCCTTCATGTATAGAAACAACAATATAAGTGTCCCCGACAAGCTCTAAACGGATGGGAGGTCTATGATGGCATAAGTGAACCAAAGTAATTTTAGAACATCGGAGAACTGTGATTTAACTTTCATTAAGCTTAAAGGGGGTATTCAAACAGCATAATGTACAAGCTTTCGGGAAATCAATGGTTACCTCCTTTGGTTTTAAAGTAATGTTCCCAGTTGTGAGGTTTTCTGAATTAGCTCAAGATTACCTTGAAGAAACAAAGGTTATCAAATTCTTGTGGGGCAATGTTATTTCGGCTTCCCTGGAATTATCCAGTGGTCCCACTTGAGGTTATTAATCAAAAGCTACAGCTATGGCTGGAGGTGGTTTTGCTGATCCACCCGATCCCGATCCTGCTGTTGCCGGTGTTGTTGGCGCAGTTGTTGTTGTAGTTGCTGCTGCTCATGCAAAGATTGCAGTTGTCTGCTTCTTCTCCATCTAAGGTACTCCACGAGAAGGGAATTTGTGCTGATTGAGATTCCAAACCCAGTAAACGAGGAAAGAATCACAGAGAGAACTGGGTTTACATTGAGCTGCATGTTTATGCAAAACGTGAGAAGACGAACTAAAACTGATGCAAGCAAACTCTAACAATCACGCAGAATGTATAAATTAAGGGAAGAAACAGGGTCATCCTTACTATAGTATAAAATATATGAGCGAACAGGAGCACGATTGCAAACTGGAAGGACGCATAAGCCCAAATGTAACTTCTGCTGACTGCCACCATCACATATAATATTCTTCGAGTCAGGATGATGAAATATAATAGTCATTTTATTGAATATAGTATTATTGTTCTATGTTCTAACCCTAACCAACATTTTGATATATGATTAATATCATAATATTATCAAACTCACCCATGGTGGCAGCAATCACGGATGAAAGGAGACCTAAAAAGCATGAGAAAGGTAATGAAATGGCTAGAGCACGTGACCCCATATCAGATACCTGCTCAAATTGAATTTGAAATTTCCAGTCAAAGATCAATGTGAATAGTGTCAGAGAAAGTTGTAAAAGAGAGATCAATGCGTAAATTGTGCATATGAAATTTCAGTAAGAGTTGAACTGTATACTAAAGTTCCAATCGATGTGTGGATTTATTTAAGAAGCACTTGCACTGGATGAGGTCCAAGAAGATAAAGAAAAGAGATAGTTCAAGGGCATCCAAATAAAGAAAGGCTCTGTATTCAAGGTTTGAAATCCTTGTAGCACACAGTACTAAGTTCATCTACCGGGGTTATTAGATCTAGACCTTAATTAATGAGGGGTGCGCATTAACTTACAACAAACATTCTCAACCCTGCACTGAGCCTGGTTTTGAAAATATTCCAGTGAGTTATCGAGAAGACTCAATTTCTTGCAAGTCAACTCAGTAAGAATATGACTCGACTTTACAAGTTTTAAAGAGTATATCAGAAGTAATTAATCAAATGGAGTAGGACATGGTGATGGGGGATCTGATCTCACATCACATGCTATGCTCGTAGCACATAAACTCAATATCATGCCAGACAGCCAAGCAATAAGTAATGAAATCTTAAGGTTTAGCATAGATCAATGAAGTTTAATAATACCAGAAGTTGCTCCAAAAAGCAGAAGTATACAAGCATGCTGACCATCATGAGAACAGGTACATCCTGCCAGACCCTGTCAAGCATGAAACAAGTAAACATCGTGTGAAAATCAAATTTATAGGGAGTCTAAGGACTCTAAAGCTCATTTACTGTTTCAATAATTGAAAAAACACTGTTCCCACTCTATATTTTTATAATAATAGGTCAAGTTTGGAAATCATCACTCATCACCCTATTGTAAAATTCAAAATGCCCTGACCATTAACTGAACTGAAGCACAATTGAGTAGCATTCTAGGTCATTGCATTAAAACTTTCAAGTTGTAGCCAGAACTTTCTAGTTATATCTAGAATTTGCATTGAAACAGAAAGTCTGAAGCATTTCTCCTATAAATGAATCAGTGAGGAATAAAGGAGATCTAGAAACTTACCTATAACGGGTGACTTCCCTCTGTTGTGGTACAGTTGCTGGCCGTCGAATAATTTGAGGATTCTGTAGTTTTAATAATGTTACAGGTAGGTTCTGTACATCTTGCCTGCAAACATCACACGTTTTGTTTCCTTTGATACTAAACCACTTCACTGCGCACTCTTGATGAGCAAGTGCAAGGTCTCCTTTACAGCTACACTCCATCTTGAGTGTATCACCTCCTTCCGTAAGCTCAACCAAACAAATCCTGCAAACTGCTTCTTCTTCAGGAATGTCTTCACCATCATCATCGCTAGCTGAAATAATAAACATCTCATGGGCCAAAAATTTATTAACAATGAAATCCAAGAAATTAATTATTCGAGTTTATAATGGTAAAATCTACTATTGATGAATCGTGCTACTAAAGCTATTCAAGTTTGAGTTTGAAAGTCCTCATATAAGTAAATAGTTCTACCAATTTGGGTTATTGGAGCATCCTTTGGTGAAGCACCATCAACAGCTGCAGTACGGGGGCTTGCTGAAATTACACGAATAAGACCCCCGTTTGAATCCATCCGCCTCAAACTTCTGGTTTTAACATTTACAGGTACTGAAAATGATAGCGTCATATGCTGCTGTGCTTCTAATTTCTGAAAGAAATGAATTTCAATTAAAGACTGTAAGAATGAATACCTAGCATTAAAATCATATGATATAAGAAGTTCCAAATTCAATTTTACAAAACTAGTAACATGTACACAAATAAGTTATTAAATTCCAAACGAAATGGAACTTACAGAAAAATCAGATTCACTATCTAGATGTTTTTCCTGCACAGACTCAGGACCTGAAGGACCTGAACTCGCAATTGGTGTAACTGGCAAAGAATATGCTGTTTTCATTGCTGATGGGAAAATGACCTTACTGAGAGAAAATGATCTTGAAGTAGAAGGCCTATTCAAAGGACCATCTGACGGTAGTGTATCTGGGATAATAAGGACCGTCTTCTCACCTTCCGGACAGGAGTTTTTTACTTTAAAACTCCTTTGAGGAAGAAGATTTCTCACAGATGATTTGAATCTGGCTGAATGTGGTCTAGGGGGCAGCCCAGATCTGTTAGAAGCAGGACTTGGTGCAGAAGGAATATCTATCCTCGTAAAAGCATTCATTGCACTTTCCAGAGACCTGGGAGGTATTTGCAAAGATGAGAGCTTCGGCCGTCTGGAATTCTGAAAGGAGGCTTCTTCTTCATCGCATTTTTCCTCTTGATGACAAGTCTACAAAATCTTCTCATCATTGCACAGTTCATAAACAAGAACAAAAAGAGAGATATACAAAAACTCTAGGACCAGTAAAAAAACAATTGACTCGTCAAAACACACCATAGGTTCCTTTAAGAAACACTTGTATGTAGTATAAGAAACCACTTCCATGTCAAGCAATTGGTGATACACACACACACACACATATATATATATATATATTGCTCTCTAGTCTCCCTCCTCTCAAAGCAGCTAGCATGAATCATTGCAAGAAAGATTTCCGTAAGCTATCATATTCATAACTACTCTAATAAGTCATACAGCATCATCACAACCACCAAATTGAATCGTGATGTCAGACTGAACTCCATTCAAGCATCTAATTGATTTCGCCTCCAGTAAAACTAAACACAATCTCTCAACAGCAATCAACACAAAATTATACATTCCATATCACGTTTTCAACTACATATTCCACATAAATCCAATACAACGCCAAAAATTACACAAGAAGCACAAAATCAACAGCAAATTTTCAGAAAAAGTCACGATCAGCTACGAATACATACATTACTGATCGTTCACTGAAATCCAAAAAGTTAAGAAACAACAAAGAAACGAAAAATTTACCGGTGGAAGATTAGGAGAATCTGATGACGTCGAAACGTGTTCCATCCGTTGAGCTTCAACATCTACGTCCTCCATCAAATACAGATTAACAAAACAGAACACGAAGAAATCAGAGAGCAAATCAAATCAAAATGAGAACCTAATTGATGAGAAAGGATGACTGTTGCTTAGAACTGAAAATTCTGCGTATGAAGATGAAAGCTACTGAAAATGCAGAATGTTCGGACACCAAATTATTATTAAATCATGTTTATTTTTTAATTAAATATTTTATTAATATAATTACCCGCCAACTTGATTTAATAATTTGTTTGCTTTTCTGTTGGAATTATTCCCTTTTTTTTTTATTTATTTCTTTTACTTTAATTAATTTCATGTATTTATTTTGTCTAAATAATAATAATTATTTACTCTTTTAACTAATAATTTTAATTATTTTATTGATATAGTTGGTTTATTGAAGAATAAAAGAGTATTTGTTTGACTTTGATTTGACTCGTAAGAATGTAGACACCAAACTTGCTTTTTACTTTACTTATGGTGCCAAAAAGTATGATAAGTGACTGAAATATTTAGAAAAGTCTTACTATGGAACACTAACAGAAAACTGAAAATAATGATGGAGTCAAAGGGTACGTGTTTCAGTCCTCTAAATCCCGAAAATTTTCTTTTTGAAAACAGTAATGTGAGTTTTTTCTATATTTGGTGAGTGTCATGAGATATAAACAAGAATTTATGCAACAAGTATATCGATTCGATTCCCGATTTCAGGGTTGAGTAAGATTCATATGTTAGAGGAAAAAAACTATCGTTAAAAGTAAAAATTGAACCGAACTGAATTAATCTGATATGATTTGTATTTAAATCGGTTAAATTAGTTAAACTGAACTAAATTTAGGAGTTTTAAAATAAAATCGAGCCAAAAACTGAGATGAGGTTTGTAGTTTGAAAGACAGCTGCTTGGCCATAACTATTGCCCATTTCTCCATCACTCAGTTTCTCATCACCAAAATCTCCATCTCTCATTCTTCGTTGTCCAAGAAAAACCCTAATTTTTCCCCAATCAATCCAATCCAATCCACCAAAAGCCATGGCAACTACAACTACTGTTTCATTACTCGTTTCAAATCCATTCCAATCGATACACAATCTTCGTTTCCTCCCCAACAATTCATCCGTTTTCCGATCTATTCACTTCTCCAGAACCCTAAAATCAAAGGGTTTGAGTAACCATGGCGTTAAATGCTTCTTTTCGGTGAAGAATTCGAGTTTCTCATCAAATCAGTTCGATGTAATTGGGAAGAAAGTAATTGAAACCCTAAAATCGTTGGGAAACCCTACATTAGTTGTGATTTTGTTAGGGGTTTTATTGATGTACGATCCGAATTCGGCATTGGCGGCGTCTGGAGGTAGAATTGGCGGGAAATCGTTTTCGTCTCGGTCGTCTTCTTCCTCGAGTTATACGATGCGGCCGAGGAGTTCGAGTGGGTCTTTCTCTGTGCCGTATTATGCGCCGTCTCCGTTTGGGTTTAGTGGCGGTTTTGTTGGACCGGCTGTTGGAGTTGGTGCTGGATCGAGTTTGTTTCTGATATTGATGGGGTTTGCTGCGTTTGTTGTGGTTTCTGGTTTTTTATCGGATCGATCAGAGGGAAGTGTTCTTACTGCTACTGATAAAACTAGTGTTCTTAAGATTCAGGTGTGGCAAAAATTTCTCTTAATGTTAACTTGCATTTAGAATTAGCACGAAATCTGAAATGGATCGAGAGCTTTACGGCTGATTTTAGGTGTGAATTTGTGTGAAAATTATACTTAATTTTGATTATGCCAATGTTCAGAAAATTTCCCATTGTTTGGGGTGCCACTTACCGTAATTTCTCTCGTGTCTGTTGTGTCATAAGCTGTATGATGGCTGAAGTTCAGCATTTTGAGTGACGAAGCTTATCGGAAGTTGCAAGACCTGTTAGAACATGATCTACATATTGGGTTCATTACCTGTGATTTAAGTTTTTTGGATTAACTAGAAGTTTAATACGGTATTAGACTTAGTTTATCTATCAGCTTAAGTTTTTGAGTTAACTGGAACTTCATCTGGACTCATTCATATTGAAGAGTTGAAAATAGAAGAATTATGCAAGTAATTTAT
>JAYMTB010001729.1:0-10375 GCA_036897585.1 Francoa sonchifolia | reverse complement strand
TAATGGGTCTACTGAAAGGGAAGTGTTGAACATTGTTTAAACCGTGTCTTGTTTTGGATTGGATATATATCACTAATAGAGATGGCATCTGGGTCACTGACATCACACACTTACCTTATATGATGTTTTTATGACTTCATTAATTATTTAGAATTTCTATTTAGGTTTGACCACATACTTTCTATTGTCTTTTGAAGTCGGAGAGTGCTCTAGCCTTTGTTAATCTAGACTATTTGGGATTGATTTTGAAAAAGTTCGTGAATAAGGTTTTTTTAGAAAATCATGTAATCACTCTTCCAAATTCTATTGTAAAAGTGTCCTAATTTCAGTGGTTTAATTACGAAGTCTATGAGAAAATTGTGTTTTTGGTCAAAATCACTATTCTAAAGTTTTTGATTCTTACATTTTATGTTTTAACTTTTGTTGAAATCAGAATTAGTGTTGAGATTACGGCCGTAAAATTATAATTAATCTCACGAGACTAGAGTAGACACGCCTTGACTCTAGTTACCCATTTTGAAGGGAAAATTAATAGTGTATTTATATTTGCGCACATGAAATTGACAAGCAAAAGAGTTAAAAACGAAGAGGTAGCAAGAAGCAGCAAACTTTGTACTATTAAATACAACCAAAAGAGTTATTTAGTTTTGCTACGATCAGCAAAATAAAGACGTA
Organism: Francoa sonchifolia; assembly: GCA_036897585.1. NCBI lineage: Eukaryota > Viridiplantae > Streptophyta > Magnoliopsida > Geraniales > Francoaceae > Francoa > Francoa sonchifolia. The sequence continues at coordinate 9,700 of JAYMTB010001729.1, read as the reverse complement.
CTATTGACAACCAAAGAGTTACAAATCAGCTTCCATTCTGACATGACCCAAATCCCACCTCCCCAAAATTTCATTCTCCCTTTCCTGCCTTCTTCGTTTCCTCTCTCCCCCTTGGCGCCCTTATTTATTCCCCTCTCTCTCTCTTCACTCTTCACTCACTCAGTGAACCTTTTCAGTTTCCCGCCAAAAACTGATCTGATTTTCATCTTGCTTTTACCAAAATCAGCTAAGGAAACTTATGATCTTTCAGTTTCCGATCTGCTTCTCTTGTAAGAGTCTTTCATTCTAAGATCAAGTCCGATATGTCCGTACAATCGACGACGAAGATCGGAAGCCTCGTCGACAGTAAGGACATGATTTCAAGTCTCTATTCAGCAAAATCTAGAAGAAATCGGCAGAAGGTTGTGAGGATCATACTAACAGATGCGAATGCTACTGATTCGTCTAGTGACGACGACGACGAAGAACTTTTCGTCGTCTCTCGGAGAGTGAAGAAACTTGTGAGAGAGATCAGTTTGGAAGTTTCAAAGCCGGAGAGGAAAGTGATGAGAAAGAGAAAACTGATGAGATCTCTGAGTTGTAGTGGTGTTAGTAGCGGGAAAAAGTTTAGAGGCGTTCGTCAACGACCGTGGGGACGGTGGGCGGCGGAGATTCGAGATCCGGCGCAGCGGAAACGAGTTTGGCTCGGTACATACGATACGCCTGAAGAAGCTGCAACTGTGTACGATAAAGCTGCAGTGAAATTAAAAGGCCTTGACGCTTTGACTAACTTTCCTAACTCCGTTATAACTGAAGAAACAGTAATTGACGGTGAAAGCGAAAGGTATAATTATGGATCGGGAAAAGCTTCGCCGATTTCTGTTCTCCGTTATAGTGAATTAACGCCGTTTGATGATTTTGTTTACGGTGATGTGGACGCATTTGGGTTTGATATCGGTGTGCCGTCAAGTCTGCCGAATTGGAAATACTCGGCGAAAGAAGAGTTTGGCGAGTTTGACTTGGACGAGTTTTTGGTAGATGGCCTTTCATGAAATAAGGAAATGGAATACGTGTCGTTTTATGGGTGTCGTGGAATTTTGAAATTGCCCTATTGGTCATTGATTATATATATGAGTTGGATCAGTCCAATTAGCGAATATTAACATTAGCCGATTTTAGTATATAATACGGCTTAACTATGAGTTTATATGGAGATATTTTGTTCTAAGTGTTGCGATTGATTGTCTTTATGCTGTTATTAATGTTGGTGTTGGATATTTACAAATTTTTATTTTTTTTCATTATTTAATTATTGTAAATTATAATTATTGTGAATGGGCACCAATTAAATTTGACATTGTCGAATAGGAATGGTCCACTAAAAATATAGTGGCTTTATTAAATATTAGTGAGTAATAATAAGGGGAATTGACATTGTTATTAATTAGAGTGGTGTATATGATTATTTCCTAGGATTAGATGTGTGTGTGACACGTATATGTATCAGATTGAATTTAAAATTTAAAATCATTATTAAGTAATGGTATAATGTATAAATTGTACTTATATAACAAGATGTTCTTGATTAGTATTGCTAAATTTATGATTACCCTTTTGAATTAGTATCAAATGTACTACTCCCAATTAATCCCTTTTGTTTTTTTCCTAGATTATTTTCACACGATTTTCTTATGTTTCGTCTTACATCTAATCTTAGTATGCACCTGTGTTATCGGTTATCTTTGTGTAGATTGTTTTTTTGATCCGAAGATATCAAATTAGATTTTGTTTTTCGATTTTAGATTACACAACGATGAATATCTTTCTTTCGAATTCATTCACCCAAGTGTATATAAAATCCAAGGAATTTTTAGTATTATATAAAAAATTTTGACAATTGAACTAATCGGTGAGTTTGATTTTTGAAAAATAAAGGACTTAAAGAATGGTTAATTGGGATGAGTGGATGATTTTTGGTGCATACTTTTCAAAATGGAATGAAAATTGAGCTTGGAAAATCATAGAGGCGGCAATGAAGTGGGAATTAGAAAGGAACATGTGAATGAATAGAAATGAAACCCCAAAGAAATTTGGAATTCATAAAAAGGTGGGACCTTCGGTTGGTGGCCAAACAGAACAAATCAAACCAAAGGCCATTCATAACTTAACAGGTCGCCGCCTTTCTAATGTGGCCAATTATTTAAATTATTACTAATTAAAATTAAAAGAATGCGAGCCAAAAGTATGATTATTAGCTTGTTGATCAAGAACTGGTCTGACATATGGCTCCATTCCTATTGGAGGCAGCATGATGAACATGGAAATCCTAAGTTTATGTAATTTTATTTTTGATTTGGTCTTGCTGTGATTCTCTGTTAAATTTGTCACAACTAGTAATGAAAATGCCAATATGGGCCTTTTTGGGCCATAAATAAATTGCTTAGTCCATTTAAATTAGCCCAATCTGGTGGGCTTTTGGAGGACCTCATCAATAGTTCAAACATTTTGTTTACAAGCTGAAGCCCAAGGCCCAAAAGAAAAACCTTAATCAACAGCTTTAGCTAGGTTGGGAATAAATGGATTTGGGCTTTTATGTTTTTATTATGTTTATTTTATTTAATAGTGCATTTAGTAATATTAGGTAAGAATGGTGGAAGAAGACTACAAAATGTTGGATGGGAAGAGAGGATGACAATTTTTTTTATTAAAAATAATTATTAGGTTTGTTTTTTAATTCTTTCATGTGTGAATACATTACTTTGAATAGAAGAAAAATATAATGTCATTAAGATCGAGATCTATTAATCATATCTATGTTAAAAAATAATTGACTATCTTAAAATTAAATCCACCTAAAGTAATCTATTGGGTTAATGTTATTGAGATTTAAGCATCTAATAAAGTATGCGTTTTAATATATTTTTAGATATTCGATTTATAATTTCTAATTTTATAATAGGCCAAATTAGAAATAATGAAATATGTGAAAATATTATAAAAGGGTTATGGTTTCCAAATTATACATCTTTCAATTTTTAGTTTTTAATAGGAAGTTATTACATGTTTTCGGACATTTCTATTTTTTATTTTAATATACTTCTTCACTAAATAAATCTTACATTTGGTATTACAAAAAAATTTACCTGAACCAAAATTTCATTCCAACTTAAAAAGAAAAAATAAAAGTAAATTCATTTTGTCCATTTGTGTTTTCCTTAAAAACTAAATAAGGTTATAATTAAAAAAAATTGGCTTAATTTAAAATGTAGAAGCGAACTTCATAATATATCAAATTTGCGTTACTAATGACTGATCTCAAATTTTATAACACAGTAAATAATAAGCAGGTGATGTAATAAATGTAAATTGCTGATTTGTTGGTGACGTCAACAAACGGCGTTAACGGTCTCACGGACGGACGATGGAGGAGGTAGCTGAAACAGTAAACAGAGCGCGTGATGGCATTTTAAGGAGGTAGGTTTGATATTTATCCACGTCACCTTTCATGTAGTTGGTAAGCGTTATAAAATTTGGAATTGGTCTCCCCGTATTTATTTTAATTTATTGATTTATTGATTTATTTTTATAATAAATTAATAATGAGCCAGAATGTACTCTAACACCCCACCAATATTATCAATACTTTTATTTTAATATATATTTTTTATTCTGACACTGGTACATAAACAACATATATGAGATATTTGTCATATTTAATTTTTGATTTATCTAAAATTTTATTAATATATAAATTATGATGTTTTAAGAAATTTTCAAAATTTTACCCCATTTACCCGAATTAAATAAATAGATTAGATTAGGATTTACATATTCTCAGCCCATTTAATATTGGGTCATTTATAACCCCAATTCAAATAACTTAAACTAGAATAGACCCGACCCGTAAATCCATATTGCCCGCTCTAATAATAATTATACGTAAAGTAATTAATTAGTGTTTGTGATGCAAAAGAAGTTGACTTGTTCAACAAATAGATAAATAAATAATTTATTAATTTTTCCCTCCATCTAGATTGATATTTTATTGCAAATAAGATGGAATTATTGAGTATTTTATTCATAGAATTAAAAAAATTTTGGCATCTCATTTTGGGTCTTGTTAATAACTTAATATATAAATATTTGAATTTTTTCAATTGATGAAATGAAATATTGTCATTTAAAAATTAAAAATATAAGTATTTGTAATCCTTTTTTTCTAATATATTTTATATTTGGTAGATTAGTACGCATGTATTGACTTCTTATTTTTTAATTTGGATGGCGTTCTTACATGTTAAGTTGACCACATGGAGAACGTCAAATCCATACAATAAAGGATAATTTTAATAAATAAATTATATATATTATTGTAATATGAAGAAAATTCTGTGATTGTAGAAACTTTTGCCTTCCAAATTGTCAAAATGTGATGGTACAAAATTGTAATTTTTAATACCACAAACACCATAAATTCTCTATTAATACAAGATAAAAAATTATATAGTTTTACAAGTTACATGTTTAAATAAAAACGCCATGTCTTCTAGATTTGTACATAGGTCGATATATTGTACGTTTTCCTTGAAAAGGAATTGGGGAAGCTTTTGTACGTTTTGTGGGGGGACCATCCGCACGCATAAATCTCTCATCCATTAATTCGACGTGAAGTCTGCGACGACGACCAAGGATCCAAAATTTTATATATATTTAATTATGAATTAGGCCAAAAGTTTTACACGATTAAATTGTGTAAAATGAAATTTATGGTCTCTTGAAAAGTTTTATCATACTTTCATTATGGTACCATATCAATTTGTTTATCAAACTAGGTCAGCAAAAATAAGTGGTCTAATAATTAAGATATGTTAAAAATTAAATTTAATCCAAGCTTTTTCATAATTGATTTTATATAAAGAAACAGTTAATTTTCATTTATAGAGAATTATTTAATTAGGAAAAAAATACCTTTATTTTTCTTTTAATATTTTCCATTTCAATAATAAATTAAACTAAAAGTTTGTTCAGTGAATTGGTCATGCAATAATTATATTTCTTTAAATAAAACTATTTAAAAAGTTTAATTAATTGATAACAAGAAAGAGACTAATAATTGTAAATTTACAACTTGTGGGGTTTTAATGAGAAAAAATTCTCTAAATTAAGAAAAGATTTAATTGAATTATTTGCCAACAAAATTCATCATGGGTTACATATTTTCTTATTTTATTTCAAAATAAAATAATAAATAATTTCTATAATTAATAAATGATAGATTCAACTTTTAGGAGTAGGAATCAGGTGCATACGACGTAAGTCACAACATACCCTTTAGCCAATAAATAAATTCCACGTGAGAAAATTTGTCTACGTGGGAAAATTCTAATGGCTGAGTAGACTAAAAAGTAATTCTCACGCTCACACCTGATCAAGAGACCAAATTTGACTTTCACTTTACCGACCCGCCTACCTACTCCCTTCAAATTTTTACACAATTCATCAAAAGTTGCTGTTAATTAACACCGTGAACTAACGTCGTTAATCAACGCTGTTAACCCCGACCTCAACAACTCCCTATAACAGTTGATTGAATCTGTAGCCACACGCCTCATCTAACGCCATTCGGTTTCAGCCTTACCATCCCCCTCCAACCCCCACCGATTTCTTCCCCCATTCCCCCACCTATAAAAACCCTAACCTACCACCATCATCATCCAACCTTCACTCTCACCACTCTCCACACATAATCCCCCAATCCTTCGCCATGGATCTCCTCCTTCTGGAGAAGGTTCTTCTGGCGCTCTTTGTCGCCATTGTTATCGCCATCACCATCTCTAAACTTCGCGGTAAGCGGTTTAAACTTCCTCCTGGTCCGTTTCCTGTTCCTGTTTTCGGTAACTGGCTCCAAGTCGGTGATGATTTGAATCACCGGAATCTAACCGGCCTCGCGAAGAAATTCGGTAAGTTGTTGTTGCTTCGTATGGGACAGAGGAATCTTGTGGTGGTCTCATCGCCGGACTTGGCTAAGGAAGTTTTGCATACTCAAGGTGTCGAGTTTGGATCAAGGACTAGGAATGTTGTGTTTGATATTTTTACTGGTAAGGGGCAAGATATGGTGTTTACTGTGTACGGTGAGCACTGGAGGAAAATGAGAAGGATCATGACCGTTCCATTTTTTACCAATAAGGTTGTTCAACAGAACAGGTTAGGGTGGGAAGCTGAGGCAGCGAGCGTGGTGGAAGATGTGAAGAAGAATCCCGAAGCTGCAACAAACGGTATCGTTTTGAGGAGACGCTTACAGCTAATGATGTACAACAATATGTACAGAATTATGTTTGATAGAAGATTCGAGAGTGAGGACGATCCTCTGTTTCTTAAGCTTAAGGCCTTGAATGGAGAACGAAGCAGATTAGCTCAGAGTTTCGAATACAATTACGGTGACTTCATTCCGATCTTGAGACCGTTTTTGAGAGGTTATTTGAAGATCTGTAAGGAAGTCAAGGACCGACGATTGCAGCTATTCAAGGATTATTTCGTCGATGAAAGAAAGTAAGTAAACGCCTAAATTTCAATTTCACCTTCAATTCCTCTTTGATTTTCGGCAAAAACAGAGTAATTCACCATTGATGAGTTTTACAGGAAGCTTGGAAGCACAAAGGCGATATCAAACGATAATCTGAAATGCGGGATTGATCACATCCTCGATGCCCAGCAGAAAGGGGAAATCAATGAGGATAATGTCTTGTATATCGTGGAGAATATCAACGTTGCAGGTAATATCTTCATTGAATTTTCTTGAATTCCAAGGATTTTTGCTATTTCTGTCAATATATTCATTGCCTCTTCCCCGGAACCAATTTGGGCTAAACGACAATGGCTACGGCCGTTTTGCTTGAATTTTGATTCTGTTTCAACTTTTAATAAAATAACCGGCAACTTTTGGTGGGGTTTAACGTTTGGTTTGTTGGTAGTATGAATCATATTGATCCAAATGGTACACAATGAATTTTGTTCTGATTTGGTCATACATGTCACATGCTTTTAATTAAATATATTGCTTTAATATTTATATTTATTTAAAGTTTTTAATTTCAGAGTTCTTCGTATAGGAATTGGGTAATAAACTAAAGTGTGATTTGCTAGATGATAATGAGGGAATTAAATATATGACATAAAGGTTTATGAGACTAAGTCAAAATTGGGCATGTAAGATATTTTATCTAATGATTGTACTGTTACATAGTTATGAGTTGGATAGAGTTAAAGAAAACTTAGATCTGGTATATAGATGAAGTCTTAGAAATTTGGGTGTTTTGCCAAATGAAGATGGTAGGTGAACCAACTTGTGATATATACCTAACAAGAATGTTCTAATTTGGTGAACCAACTTAGACTAATGGAGCGAAACACCCCTTGTTGAAGTTGTTGAAGTTAGCTTTGTTGTTTACTTGTATAATAATCATAATAATGTGTAATTTTTCTTTTTATTGAAACAGCAATTGAAACAACATTATGGTCAATTGAATGGGGTATTGCTGAACTAGTGAATCATCCTGAAATTCAAACCAAGCTACATAACGAACTCGACACAGTCCTTGGCCCTGGTGTCCAAATCACTGAACCTGACATCATCAAGCTCCCTTATCTCGCAGCTGTTGTAAAAGAAACTCTGCGCCTCCGAATGGCAATCCCTCTCCTTGTCCCACACATGAACCTGCATGATGCTAAACTCGGTGGCTATGACATCCCTGCTGAAAGCAAAATCCTCGTGAATGCTTGGTGGCTTGCAAACAACCCTGAAAGCTGGAAGAATCCAGAAGAATTCCGGCCAGAAAGGTTCTTGGAAGAGGAGGCTAAGGTTGAGGCCAGCGGAAATGACTTCCGTTACTTGCCATTTGGCGCTGGCAGAAGAAACTGCCCCGGAATAATTCTTGCATTGCCAATTCTTAGCATAACAATTGGACAAATGGTGCAGAATTTCGAGCTGCTACCTCCTCCAGGACAGGGGAAAATCGATACTTCTGAGAAAGGTGGGCAATTCAGTTCGCAAATATTGAAGCATTCCACCATTGTTGCTAAGCCAAGGTCTTGTTAAATTCTCCAAATTTGTCATTTAGTGAGACTGTTGAAACTTGGGAAATGTTTGTGATAAAACTATGTACTATTTCGTTTTAATTTTATTTCTTGCCTTGCAACTATTAACTCTTTAATTTTATTTTCTTAATTTTTATAATAAATATGTGAAATTGATGAAATAAATAATTCACTATGAGTTGCTCCTTCCCTTAATATAATTTTTTATTTTATTTAATCCTATTGTATAATTTTAAGTTCAAAGTATTTTGGTCCTCTAAACAACTTACAGTACAATGCAACTACAAACGCCTTCAGCATGATATCTTCCAAAATAACATGTGACGTGTCCTGAATGAAATTGGGATCTGAAACTAGTGGATACATTAATGCCAAAATTGCATTGTTTTTAGGCTAGTCTGTCCTTCAGAATCATTTACAAAATAATCTTTATTTATATATAAATTGCAAAATAAAATTCACCCGTTACACCAAACTTTATTTATTTTCACAACTTAAATACATAACACAAACCCGTCATATAAAATGATTTCCCAACATTACAATTCGACTCGATATTTAGGAGTAGCTAAACCCTCTACTCATAAGTTTGGTGATGAATTCCTAAATGTTACGAGGAGGAGCAAGAGACTTAGAGACACTACCAATTTGCATACATCTTTTGGCCCAAGCAATAAGCTTGGGGCATTCATTTTGAATGCTCAAATTTCCAATAGTTTCATAGCTATAAAACCAGCTTATATATGGAGCAAATGCTACATCCACAAAATGGCTTATTTCCAAGCTCTGATTCCATTGTCTTTAAGCTTGCTATGAATTCCTTCTTTGATGCCTCATGAAATTCTTCTCCTTTGTCCACATGTGTATATCTGTTACATTTGATTCCAATTAGAAAGTTATGGAGTGAAATAGTTGCCTTTGGAGTTGATTTTGAGTACCTGACTCTCATGTTTTTAGGGTATTTTTTGAGAGAGTTGTGAATGTAGTTTTTCAAAAAGAAAATCAAAATTTAGGAATATCCCCGGAATTAACTCCAAACGGGCCCCTAGTATTCAAATTTGTGAGTGAAACAAGTCAATCCTGATTTGTAATCCAATTTTCTTTTAAATTATGAAATTCAATCAATTTAATAGAGGTGTAACTTAATTAAGATCCTAATCGACCAACATCTTTTTGTAACCGAACATACTCGTTTCTCAGTCTAAACCAAATTTTTATACATAATGTTTTTTTCTATTAACTCCTAAATGAAAAACTGAACCAAATCATACTCAATTTCAAAAAAAAAATAATTAAGACAGAACTAATCACTCAAAAATCCGACCCAAACCCAATATTGAGCAATTAAATTTTTGGTGTTAATTTTAAATAATTATTTTTTCAAAAAATAAATGTGAAAAAACTATCAATTTTATAATTTTTGAAAAAAAAAAATGTGTGGAGGGAGACAGAAAGAGAGATTGAAATTTTGTGACCTTCTTGTCAACGAAATCAGCCCAAAATCTAGCTTGGGAGCTTTGATAAGAATCAGAAGGAAGCAAAGGTGAATTGTGATTCCAAATTTGATCAATATATTGAAGAATTACAAGTGATTCACATATTGGATTTCCGTTATGAATCAAAACTG
>JAYMTB010001728.1:0-10375 GCA_036897585.1 Francoa sonchifolia | reverse complement strand
AAGTAAATTTCCCATACAAATCAAGTAAAGTTTGATCTTAACAAAATCCACGCACGTTATTCTTTCGGGAGCATATGAGTAAGAATGAAGATTTTCTATGAATATTTTATCATTCTTCAGAAGATGAAGAGGGAGTAATGCCAAAAACATTAATATCAATGTCTAGAGATTTATGAACTATTTCCCGAAATCAAGGATGTCCTACTAAACCAAATTCTACAGCAGCCGAATAGTGGTTGAAACTCTTGCCATATTAGACAACAAACAAACCATTTTTTATTCGCTCAAATATTATTATAAGTAACCTCGCACGTATTACCTTCAAATCCTGATAAATAACACGAAAAAACTCGCCATATTATAGAAACCAAACTAAGCATTTTTTATTTGCTCGAACACTATCACAAGCCATCTAGCAGATACTATACACATTCATTCTCAATGGAGTCCATAAATTGAGTCATAAAGCCTCAATCAACTCTTATCTTTTAGTGTCACAATGATTATAATCATCAAAATCCATCAGCAATCTAAAGAAAATTCCTACAATCACGACGTGAGTGGATCTACTTTTATAATTATTTGGGGTCAAATTTACTAATAATATTAATGTGATAACTCATGGTAAAAATTCGGTTTAATATTAACAGAGAAAGTGAAAGGAACAGTCGCATTCAAGCTGAAAGGTCAGTTCATGGCATCAAACAGAACAAGTTTTGTTCAGATTTTTTCAAATGCTGCCAGAAAATTCATCAACAACTTCTTAACATACTCATAGATTGAAAATTTGGGTAAAGAAAGACATTTTCAGAGTATTTAACAGTTGTAGGCAAGATGTTCGATGAAATGCCTGAAAGAATTTACATGAATGAAACAGAGCGAACTTACTTTCGGAGAAGGGTAATCAATCTTCCCATTGAAATTACGAGCTTCAAGATCCGTACGAGTAACCAAAGCAGCAGAGGAATTCGATCTTGGGCGAAGAAGTCGCTCAAAAATAGCCATAATTAAAAACATAGAAATAAGAATAGCAGTAGCAACAAACCCAAACGAAACAGCATTAACAGAATTATCAAAATGTCTCCAATGATCGTCTCTATCTATGTTCACCGGCGCCACAATCGGCGGCGGCGACACTGTTTCCCAACTATTTCCACCGCCCATTAAATCGATCTCTATCTGGTCATGGTAACGGCTGTAAAACAGCGGAAATTGTTTGAAAAGGAAATGGGTTTTACAGATCACGGAGAGAAGATGAAAGGGATTGGGAAAGAGAGAGAGAGAGAGAGAGAGAAGACTGGAGGTTGAAAAGAGAGCCGTGAAATTATGAGTTCTCGAGGCTGAAAAACTTGAAAAATGAGCTTTGAGCTTTTACAAGAAACTTAAATTAAAAATAAAAAAAAAATTTACTTTTTTGATTTTCTAAATATATTAATACTTTCATCTAGGTTTGTTATTAGTGTTTTTTTAAATAAAAATTTTAAGCAATTTTTTCATTTTGGAAGAACATTCTTTGTAAGAATCAATGGAAAAACTAATTTGGATTTTCATAATTAACTAGATCATGTTAATATGAGAGATATGAAAGTTGTTTCATATTGGAATATTATTAGGAGTGATTTTGTGATTATTAATAAAGTTAACAACAAATTTGATTCAAATGAATTAGAATGTAACGGAAAAAGAAAAGGTAACACTTTTAGCAGTATGTGGGGAATAATAATGGGGGGTGACATATGTGGGTCACGTGACTGAAGAAAATCATAATCTTTCTTTATCTTCTTTTGATGCTAAAAACAATTTTGGATGATCATGCTTGGGTCCCTCCTTTCCTTAAATAACTCTACAAATTTCAACATTTGATCCATCACTGTTCCTATGTTTATTACATTCTATATTTAATTAGATTGAAATCACTCAAAATTATGGCACTTTTGATCTCGGATAAATGGCCATGTAAAGGATTCCGGCCCTTGTGTACTCTGTCGTTTCCGCGATCATCTTCTTGTTTATATTTTCATCGAGGGATGATGAGTCACCTGCATTGGCAATGTTGTTTAGTTCTGTATGTACTAATATCGGAGTCACAACATGGGTTGGAGACAATATAGGATTTTTCGAACAAAACAAGAAACCGATAAACAAAAGAAAAGTTTATAGTAGTTACTCTCAGAATAGCTCATGTTCTAATGTTTATCTGAATTGTCATCTTTTGAGTTTGGGTGTAATAGAGTTACAATATACTCTATGTCGAGCCTAGTGAATACTAACACTCGTGGAGGCTGATTCCTATCAAATTCCCTTTACGTAATTTCATTGGGTGCTGTCAAGATGACCACCAAAATTGATAGGAATATAACATGCTTGATCTAGCTTGATATCGTTTCTATGATTATTTGAGTAAATATCATTAAGTAGATGGGGAAATTGAACCATACCTGCATAGGCAAAACTTTAAATGTAAGACGATCAAATTGCATCTGTGACTCCATGCTGAATGAGAGTTGCATTTATGCATGTCTATAGCCAATGACTAGTCCATGAGAGTTCGAAATTTTACTCGTCTCTTAAAGCTCCCCATCCTATCATACCCAATACCAATCTTACCATGCATCAACTTCATTGCTAAATCTGCATTGCCTGCTTTTCTCAAAGCATTGATTAGAAAAGTACGAACTCTTCCTGGTATCTCCCTACCCCTATCAACTATTCCATCAGCCAACTTGCATGCCTCCTTGAAACGGCCTGCTTTGCACAACACATTGATCATATCTTCAAAGGCTGTGTCGGGAATAACACCCATTGGAGCTAGCTCATCCAGAATCTTACAAGCCCTGGCTACCTTACCCGACAGACAAAGTCCAATCGAAAGAGCCCTGAAAGAAGCTATATTTGGTGTAATCCCCTTATCAATCATCATATCCCACAGTTTTTGTGCCTCTTCATTTCTATGTTCCTTAAACAATTCACTGATTAGTATTGTGTATGTGTAAACTGTCTGATCACAGCCTTCATCTTCCATTTTCTCGAAAAGTTCCAAAGCCTCATCTGTTCTCCCGCACTTAGCATACGCATCAATAAGGGCATTGTAGCAGTATGAATCACGTGTGCATCCCATCTCCACCATCTCTTCAAAGAGCTTCTCCGCTTCATCAACTCTTCCAGCCTTTCCAAAACCATCAATTAGACTAGAATAAAACATGGCATTAACTGCCACCTGGTTACCCCTGCAGAATTCAAAATATTCCATTGCCTCGTCCAGCCTCCCATTCTTGCACAACCCATTAACAATAACCCCGTAGGTAACCTCATCCGGTTTGAGCTCTTCATTCTTCATCCACTCAAAGAGCTGTAGTGCCTTTCCTATTTTTCCATTTTTTGCAAAAGAATCAATCAAAGCAGTATAAATTGCCACATTTGCTTTACTACCCATCCGAATCATTTTATCAAAAACAGCAGATCCTTCCGCACACTTTCCATCCTTGCAAAGCCCACCAATTACTAAGCTATATACATGAGGTGGGATTTCCAATTCCTTCTCTTCCATTTCATGGAACAAACTCAAACAAGAATCGAAGTCCCCGTCTGAATAACACGACTGTATTAAAATCATATAAGTAATCTTATCTGGTTCCACATTTCCCAACTCCATAAGTCTTAACTTTTCCATTGCTTTATGCATTTTCCCTGCCTTACAATATCCTTTAATCATCGTATTATATGTCACAACATCAGCTCCTATTCTCCCTCCTTCCATAACCTCAAAAACCTGCTCAGCAGACTCAATAAACATAGCATTAGCCAATCCATTCAACAACAAATTATAAGTATACAAGCTTGGCTCAATCTCATTCTCTTTCATTTGACGCCACACCCACAATAACTCCTCAACCATCCCAACACTCCCAAAACTCTTAATCAAAGAATTCGCAGCAAACATCGTCATAAGAAAACTCCTTTCCTTAAATTCCCCAAAAACAAATTTCACTCTATCCAAATCACCCACTGACAATAAAACATCAATGAAATTAACATAACATTCAAGCTTATGAACATACTTCTTCTGCTTACCAGCCCAATAAAAGAACCTTACACCAACATCCGGCTTCCTATGAAGCTCACCGCACCTCAAAACAAATGCGACAAAATTCGGAGACAGCTTAATCAAGAATTTGCGGCAATAACTATCCAAATTGGCTTCCATGTCCGAAGACCCATCCAAAAGATTAAGAATTCTATCAACCCATGGCGAAGGATCTAGCTGGTGAGAACTACTAGACGCAATGTCGGAAAGATCATTGAAGGGTTCTATCCATTCGGGAGGAGGAAGAGAATTGGTGAAAACCCACCTGGAATTTGCTCTGAAACATAACACGGGACCCATATTCTGCTGTTTTGGCGGGAACCCACCATTGTTAAATTGACGGCAAGAAGAAGAATGAAGAAGGGTTGCAGAGAAACAGAAGGAATTCCTCGGTATGATTCTTCTCATCAGAAAATTTGGTCATCAGAGTGAAAGGCGTCAACTTTAGGGTTCTGAATTTCACTGACCCGTTAATCCGGGTTATTTAATTGGATCCTGTTTACCCGTTAATTTCTGATTGTTAGAATCCGAACCGCAAACTATAACCTGAGAGAAAACTATATATAAAAAGAGCAACAAATTTAGCGGTATTTACAAAACTTACCCAGATCTGCATAATTTCTTCTCCTGAATCCCTAGATCGCAATTGATCGTCATTTTCAGTACTACAATGGCGAAACTTGAACCGCTTGATGAACCAGAGAACAAGATTTCGAAGAAGAAGAAAAGGAATCATGGATCCACTAAGTTCTTCGTGTTCGTTGATTACCTTTTTCTTGCCATATTCGTTGCATTTCTGTTTTTCATCCTTTTTAAGATGCTAGGGCTTTGAATCGGAATCAGGTTAATAATCTCTTCAACGACGCTTTGTATTTTGTCGATTCGCTGAATGATTCAAGGCGTTTTAGTTGAATTGATGTATTTTGTTAATTTGTTTGTTTCAAGTTTGAGTTGAATTTTCTGTGTGAGATAGGGTTTGTGCTTTTATGCAAATTGCGTATGCCTTACTTCATACCTTTACCATCCAGTGACTGAAGTTCATGTTGTAGATTTGTGAATTCCAATTACACTTATATCAATGTGAATTCTAATTACACTGATATCATTGAATGTGAATGTATGGGATTGATCTTGAACATTTCTTGATCTTTTAGTTAGATTTTTGAGAAATTTTCTTATAAAACTTGCTTTAATGATGTTGTTGCCTTTTGACCTTATCTAATGATATGCGACGATCAATGAATTACATTGTGAACTTCATGAACACAATGGTTTGAATTGTAGTTGAGTTGTTAATTTTGTATTGATTTTGATGCACACACATTGAAACCACTTTATTGATAATAATTGTAAGAAACATTCTGCTGCCATTAGCATATATACTGATTGAACATACTGATAGACTCGACCAAGATGCAGACAGTTTCTAAGGTTTTTGTGGCACTTGGTTCTAAATAAGGGATAATTAATAGTTTCAAACTAGATTAAATGAAAGGTTTAAGGTGGTGTAGGAAGACCACCAGCAGCTGGATTTGGGACCTCAACTCCTGGATTCGGGACAAGCGTATCATCCCCACCTGGAATATATCCATCAGGTGATGGACCAGTGGTTCCTGTTTCTCCGCTACTGTCACTAGGCGGATTGTAAGGTAAATGAAACAGTGGAACAGTCATCCCTCCGACGCCTGGAATCAGCAAATTGCCATCAGAGTCTACACAATTCTCAGACTTTTTCGTGTCAACCATTTTTAAGCTTTTCTTGATGTCTCGTCCTGCAACTGCTTGCCCAGCTACTGCAAGCAGGATATTGAGAGTGAAAAGGAGAGAAATGACAGAGGAATTGGATGAGTAAGCCATTATAGAGAACTTTTTGGGTTTTGGGATGGAGAAGATTGGTAAAAGAGATGGTTCTTCTTATAGCTCAAGATTACACTAGTTGAGTAAATTTTTGGAGGTGTTAATGCATGTATGCAAAGTCCTTTGTTAGTTGGTAACTTGGTATTAACTCATATGTTGGATGTTTTTCAAAGGGTTGTTTGTTATCTTTCCATTTTGTGCAATCTGAAGTTATGTCTCAACTGAAAAGCTGAAAGTGCTAATAAATAGTTCTTGAACATAGCTGATTTATGAGCCTCCAATTTCCACTGTACTTGCATTGTGGTTTAAATCTTTGTGTTGATATGTAATTTGCATAATTTATTGAATCGTAGTCAGAAAAACCAACTTATTAGCGGGTTCATTGGTTCTACCAAGCTCGACTTTGATTGGTCTTACTCATCTAACACAAAACACTAGTCTTAGTTATCGCCTGAGTATACCAAATATCCCATGTATAGACTAATCTTTGAAAATTATTCATGGTTTTGGTATTTTATGTCTAACAACACTAATGCTTTGATTTTTGGTTCAGTTTGTAAAGTGACCGCATATTTTCCTGCTGTAGCAATGGTGTGGTGTGACGATTCTTCTACGAGGCAGACTTTAAATTTCTTCCACAGATGCGAATATGCTTATTTTGATTTATTCGCATCGTGACCTTCCTACCAATGTAAACTTATATCAATCGATTCATTTTTACTCAAATTTTAGTATGAAGAGAACAAATCTCATTGTCATAGAATTAATCATTTTGCTGTTCATCTTACCTGGTTCAAATTGCCTGAAAATGGTTTAACCGTTGTACTGTTGTTCTTCGTCAAACTATTCGTTCAAATTAGTGCAAACCAGATTGAGAATGGCAGAATGTTACACAGAAAACAAGCATTTGGTTTCATTAAGTTCAAGGAAACAAAATGCATACGGAGTTTGAAACTAGAACTCCCCGTAAGTAGAATCATATAAACATATTATACTATATTCCGATCAGTTCCTAGATCATAGCAATCATCCTATTTCTGTTTGAAACTGAAACAAAATAAAATGCCACGGAAATGTACCTGCACGGATTTTCTTCCGAGGTAACAAAAAAAATTTAAGAATTCGGCGTTTCCTCAGAAAATCTTGGAAGTTGAACAAGCGAGTTCACTCTTGTGACACCTTCCAAGCCTGACCAATTCTGATCTTCAACTAATCCTGATTCCTCGTTCCCTTCAGACTCGATCTGTAGTCCTCCGTAAGTATCATTATCTTCTGATGATCGGACAGTAAAATTCCTTTGCAAAGATGGCTCAGATTTCTGGCCATCATCTGATTCAGCTACATTACCAGAATGATTACTCTGAATAGTTGCAGAAGAAAATCCTTGTTCGTCGTAATCAGATTCCGAGTCCATTTTCCCATCTAAAAATAAGCAAACCACTGCACAGTCATCCATCTTAGAAGTCGGATATTTGAGTTTCCACTCGTGAGCGGCTGAGTCCACCACGAGTCTTGCTGCTGATGCACGCGTTGGAGCCAAGGACACAATATCCACAACCTCTTCGTTACTTAGGACATCCCAAACCTGTAAAAGCACTAAATTAATTGTATAAAGTACCAACTTTTCGAGGTAACTATTGCCTCTAGCATAACCACGCCAAAACCAAGCCGGAAAAGAATTGTCACAGCGCTATCATTACGTGCTATCATGTGTATTATCAAAAACTAGCTTTAGTCTGCGCAAATTATGTTAAAAACGAAATGGCAGGCTATCACGTCGAAAAATTGCTTCTTTCAATAGTTAAAAGTGCTAAAGCAGCAGCATATTACATATACCACAAGGTACATTTTCAAATAATATTTCATGTGAAATCTTAAAGGATTCACTAAACACGGGGTACAGAGGTAACCCATCCTCACACTCGAACCGGAAATAGTGAAAACCCTAATATGATGCAAGTTAAAGTGGCTTTATTGAACACAGTTTGCAGATTTTGACGAATAATTGAAAATGATTCAGTTGCTATTTTGTGTCTTCAACACCTTACAAGTATATAAAAACAATGGAATAATGTCGTTTGACATCTTATGTGTCGACCTAACTCTACTAGGATAAGATTTATCCCTAACAGTACATTTTAATAATTAAAGTTTTCAATTATTGAACCTAATTTAACTATTACAAAACATTTACGAACCAAACTACTAATCTAGAATCAACATCACCAAGTTTGGGTATGATCAACTACCAACCGAGGTATGTCGACTTCTCCTTTCACTAACCATTTCTCCGGAAGCAGTGATATAGGGAAAACTTTTAAAAAACTAAATCTATCAGAAATTGAGTAAAGGAGGAAACGAGTCTACAGAACTTACCCCATCAGAAGCAAGAACAATGAATTGATCCTTATCGGTAAGTATTCGATGAGAGACTTCCGGTACAGAAATCACACCGTACTCCTTCAAACAGAAATCCCCAAATGCTCGAGCCATTGCTAATCCAGGTGCATTATCAAATGGTAACCAAACTCTAGGCACTTCAGGTTCATCTTGCAATGCAAAGACCCTGCCTTTACAACGTTTGATCCTTTCTGCTTCCCCTATTTACATCAGAATCATGTACCACAATCTAGAATGACAGAAACCCTAATGAGTAAAAATAGTATAGAAGACATACTTGGCAAATCAGGCTTTAGATCAACAGTCAATTGGACTGCCACCATGGAATCATTGCTGCCCTTGGATCCTAGGATTGCTCGAGAATCCCCGATACTTCCCATATATAAATTTGACCCCTTAAAAATAAACACAGGAAATAAGACAAGAATCAAACAAATGGGAAATCAAATGACCATGTGTCCTGCTTCACCTGTTTCACCATCGTGACAGCAGTGCTACCACTACAGAAGCAATCCAGGTTGGGGTGGGACCTTAGCTCTTTATCCATGGCTTTGTATGACTTCAAGAAAGCTTCGTTCCATAAAGTACTCAACTGATCCTCGGCTGTGTCATCCTTCTCTGCATCTCCACCTTCCACTTTTTTCAGATTCTCTTTGAAGCAAGTTGTGCCTTTCTTATTTTGCTTTAACTGCTGAGAATGAAAGTATGAAAGTAGCTTTACCGGTAGCGTATCTCTCACTTTACGGGCAACAAGGTGTCCATGAGGACCATGCCCATCAAAGACGCCAAAGAAAGTCATATCCTCAGCCATGAAGTCCTACAAAATTCAAAGTTGATTAAGAGATTAAACCACCATAAGTACTAAAGATCTCTCGTATAAACAACATAACTCACTTCCCACACAATCATTGCATCTTGGTTTATCCCTTTACGGCCCTGCTGCGTGAATATGCAAGAACTTCGAGTCTTCCCATTTGTGACAATCCGATTGGATATGGATAGTAAATGCTGCAATGTAACAACATGGTCAGAGAAAGTTCTTTTCGCTCTCTGTTGCCCACAACATCCAATTCCACAACAGGCGGGTGGAACTGAATCTCCGTTACTCCTGCTACTGCAAGTACTCCGATTAGTAGAGACACAAGTCCCCATTCTCTCAACACCAAAAGGAAGACATCTGATGTTAATAACAAACAAGGTCGTTCCTTTTACCCGACCAGATCTTCTCCACCTTTTTCCAGAACAGATCTTACAGGAAAAATGTGAAATTGATAGAATAGTCAACCGAGCCAAAGACTATCCCAACACCAAAGATTCTCATACATCAAGCTTCATGCCACTTTACACCTCGATAAAGAAAACTATGGTCTGAGTCAAACATTGATCAATTGGAAGTTTAATGAAAACCAGCAGAACAAATCAATATAAGACATTAGTTTAATGAATTGTTTATCCAATTCTCTCATAGAACTCAGCATAAACGGCCCGTAAAGCAAGCTAAAATAGTGATCAAAATGCATTTTTAAATAAACCTTCCATGTGACTAGGAAATAGAATATACCAAAAGGCTGTCCTGATTTTTGTCCCCAACAAGATTCACATTAATGCAAATTAAACAAACAAAAACAAACCCTTCATTGTTATGGGCTAAAGATAACAAATAGCATATAATCTGTCAAAATACAAATTTAAAAATTGTAAAATTAACATTGTAACAGAACATGAATATATTATGTATGCTAAAACAAAAACACCAGAAAACACATAAACCTGTTCATTAACATGGAAAATCATCATCAAGTAAGACTAGAAATCCAGCCAATTATTCGGCTAATATCAATAGATCAAAATATCATTATTTGAAAAATGAGAAGTTGATTGAACCCATTATCAATATTACAATTCTAAAGAGACCCATGAACTCAAATTTCCTAATTTCTTTACATAAAATGAAAAGAAAGAAAATTTATAGAAATTTTCAAAACCCCACTTGAAAAAATTGAAGGAAAAGTTAAAGTAAATAAAAAAGAAAAA
>JAYMTB010001727.1:0-10375 GCA_036897585.1 Francoa sonchifolia | reverse complement strand
CCATGAAAGAGAGGTGTCTTTTGAGATGAGAGCGGAAGACAAGAAAGAGAGAGGGATGTGGGTGTGGGAGGGTATTTATTCTTATTCTAAGGTCGGTGCGGGTTGATTTTGGAAGTGATTTCTGAATTTCTCTAGTAAGAATTTTAAAAAATTTCCTAAAATCAGAAAATTATTGGTAATGTCATTTTTGCATGTGTTATTCGTAAGATGAGATGTTCTTTTATATTATTATTAGGCCAAATAATTGATCACTCTAAAATTTTATGTACATTAATGAAAATGTGTAAGTGACACGAAAAAATAAAATAAGATATAGGTTGGATAGGTTGCATGTTATAAGTTAAACATTACTAGTTTAATTTACAAAATTAATTGCATAGTACAATTAAAGGTAGCATTGAAATATATTGGTTGCACTTGTTTTGAATTCACTCAAAAAGAAGTTAATTCAAATCTTGTTCATTCAACACTAAAAATATAATTTACTTATTATTGTATTTGTTAATATAAATTATTCATTAAGTATTAAAACAGAATTTAACAGAGTCTGTTCAAATACGATTCATTATAATGTATACAGACTGATTTATATCAAATTTTGAAATTATCAGAGACATAATGGATGATTAATTAGTCGAATTAAATTTTTGCAAAAATTGCGTTTATAAATTTTTGAAAAATCGATTGAAAATTCAGAAATCAGTGCACAGCCAAATGAAGTCTGAAGACATGGAGGAGGGATAGGGTTTGAATTTGAAGTAGAAAGGGTGGAAGTGAGAAATAAAGGAAGAAAGGTAAAAGCAATGAATGATGAAAGATGGAAGGGTCAGAAGGGCATTGGAACCAGAATCAATGTGAATGACTTTGCAGGCAGGCCAGCAGCAGCCAGGCATTTCTGGCAGGTCACACTTCACTTCAATTTTCCCTCTTTGCTTTGTCACTTTGGATTCTATTCTTTCAATTTTTCTTTTATGTTTTTCTTTAAAAGATTGCATTTTGACATTGGGATAAAGTTTCTTCGTGGTTTCCCTTTTCAACCCTTTGAAGATATGTCCACGTTTACTAGGGGTAAAATGGTCATTTCATTTATAAAAATGACGAGTGTTTTACCCTTAAGCAAATGCAGCACACTTACTTATCAGTGGACTAAGCAACTATAAAAATGAATTAGTGATTTCCAGATTTCCAGATTTCCAGATTTCCAAAAAAAAAATTAATAAATTTATAAGTAAAATTATATGAAATCTGAAAATTATTAAGCAGAATGACCTCACACGAAACGTAAGCTATTGTTCACTTACTTCTAGTTCACAATTGCTAAATATCTGTAGTTTAATGGTAAAATGTTTTATCAAAAGATACGAACATTCATCAATATGAATATTTATAGTCATTTCTGGATGAGAGTAAGCGAACCGTAACTTAATCGTGATGTAAGAAAATATTCGCCGTGCTTGGATGGATTGGGTTATAAAATGGCGTAGATGGTATTTGTTTAACCTAATTAGGGTTTTTATATGTCATTTATGGTATTGAACAAATGCAATTTGGATTTTACTACAAAGGTCAATAATCTCATGCTATCATCTTTTGCATTGTTAATTATTTTTCATTATTATGGATTTAGGTCTTAATTTTGATGGACCCACTTCTTTTATTTACATTCTTTGAGATGATTTGATAGGTTAGTTAGTCGATCGTGTTAGGTACATTCTGATTTTTATAAATTAAATAAAGAGTATTTTTCATAACCATCAAATTTAATTATTTTTTCACGAGCATACGAATTGTAATTGTTAAACATCATTGACCATTGAGTCTCAACGCGATTTTCACTCTTTAGTTGTATATTACACTTCAAATTTTTTAATATTGAAGTATCGGGCGTACGCTAATATATAATATTACTAGAAATACGGCAATCAAAGTTCAAAAGATATTATGAATCCATGATCATAAAGGAGAAGAACATCAGGAGACTTGTGTTGTGATGACCCAGTGAAGAAAATTATGTTGCTTGAATTATTTGTCTACCAAATGATGCCATAACTACTAACTATAATCATATTGGAAATGAAAAATGTCAAATAATAATTTGAATCCAATAAATTTACAAAGTTGAAAATAGAAAAAAAACAAATAATAATAATGATAGACGGACAAGTTTTATTTTATAAATGATTGTTTAACATAGTACTCAACTAGGTCCCGTAATCAAATTTGCAGTCTTACAATTTTTTTTTATTTTCACGCGAATATTTCAATTTTTTACATGAGAAAGAGTAAACATAAATAACATTTTAGTCTAAAAACTCGATCCTTTAATAAATTATAATTAAGTTTTTTATATTAAAATGTAGCATCAGATTCTAAACTTTAGAATTGACATATGCCAATTTCATGAATATATTCTTTCACTAAATTTAGTGCAACAAAAACAAAAGGATAAGAAAGCAAATTGTTTAGTATTTCTTTTCAATTCCCATTTAGGGTAGGGATACCCCACAAATAATTTTTAAGGGTCATTTCTATGATTTTATTGGACACCCACTTTGAAAAATTGAAAAATAAAAAGACCCATATAATTTTTTTCTCCCTTTTTAATAGTCAAAATTCACTCATAAATAAATGTTATCTAATTGGATTCCTTGAAAACATGGAAGAAGCCAAAAGTAACACTCAATCATATGAGTAATTAGTGGAAGGCAATATGATTGGATTTAAGACTTGTTTTTATGAGAAAATGATTAATGGTGTTTTAACTCATTAAGAGATTTAATATTTGATTAGGGTCGAACACCTTGACATTTTAGGTTTCTAATACATTTTTTTTTTGTTTTTAATAATAAACTTGAATTATAGTTTATTTTCATTTTTAAATGTTGAACGTTTTAGCTAATCAATGTAAGAAATATTCATTTTATTATTAGATAAAATGTCTATTCAATCAAACTGTTATGATAGTCTTTTAAAATCAATAAAATACGTGAAATATTAACTTAAAAATTTGATCATGCATATGCTAACTCTTTTCGACAAAATAAATTAAAACCGTGTTACATTTAGTGCAAATAAATATACATAAGAATTCAAAACAAAAAGTGAAAACCTTTATTCTATAAAGACTAGTATAACAAAAGAAATAGAGTGATGATATGATGTGTAATTATGAAGTATAGTCATAAAATAATAACACCATCTTAGAAATTTATTATAATAGGCATGAACTGATTTTTAATAGTAGACGCTTTTAAAACAAACATCAAAATACGATTACCAATTAAATTAGTATGCTTAAAACTTTGTCAAAACAAACAACCCATTAATTTATAGTGATAATTAGTCATAAATTATTAATTAATTTAGAGCTATATTTTTAGTATATCCATATGGTGGTGGAGGTGGATGACTTATGCTTTAGGGGCAAGTTTTTGAGGCTTTTGTTTCTAAGGAAAAAGGAAGATTTGCCTTAAACTTTAAGACAAAGCATCCTATTTCAGAAACATTTCCACTTTTGACTTCTTAATATTCTTATATTTTGATGTCATAAATTTCATTTAATTCGTCACGTTTGTGAATTGATATACGGCTGAAGTAGAAGTTGTTCACACTATAATATCAGAATTTTCGTCTTTCACATCTTTATCTACGCATTTCAGTCAATTTCGTTTTTCGAAATATCTTCGGACAATTTCTCTAGCTGAAGTAGAATTTTGATTTCTCACTGCACACTAGCTGATGAACTGATGGGCTGCTGACCCAATGACCCGAGGGTACGCCTTTTTCTCCCTCAAATGGACTCCTAGCATGATTTGGAGAACCCAAGCCCATTATACGCATATTATATATAGTAGTTTCAGATCTAAATCTTGTTAGTAAGTCACTAAATTAGAACTACGAAATTTCATATACAAATCTAATAACAAAAAAAACTCTTAAACGATCATGAAAACCAAAAGTACAATTTTCTAATATGAGTTGTTAAAATATTTTGGTACAGTTTACGTGTAATATGTTAAGTTTATTTTTACCAGATGATGAAAAAAGTCGAGAAACTTGTTAAAATTCAATGAGAAAGGTGAGCCAAATTACAACTTTTTTTTAACAGCTCTACACCAAGAATGGACCCTTTTCTTCCTCATGTCTTCATCTAAAATGGGTTTAAAGTGGTGGAAATTTTCTTCCTTTCTTCAGAAGAAAAAACTTGATCTTCTGTCCAAACTCCAACTGCAAATCCAGCTGCATATGCTGCTCCTAGAGCTGTTGTTTCTATGTCTGATGGTCTTACCACTGCTTTTCCCAACAAATCTGACTGCAATTATACAGAGAGATGTTAATTATATAACTGATTAATACTTGTTAATATTATTGATCTTCAAGTATAAAACGACTGATGATATAAGTTGTCAATCAAATCCTTCACACGTGCACCCTATAGACTCTAACTGTTAGAGTGCGATGATGTCTATATATAGCACTGTCAGATATTTCGTTTGTTTGAACATGGACCAATTTAGCTTAACTTTGAGTTGACTTACGTAGGAAATACCAAAAAATACATGTGGCAAGTTTGACGACTCTGGTACTATGTCAAACGGCCACTTTCTTAAGGTTTTAGAGTGAAATGTCACAAAACTCAATATCATTCGGTGAAAGATCTTATAGATTTGAATCGTAATAGTGAAAATGTAACACCCACTTCAAGATTTCACAATGTATACGTGTGACAATGTCTTGTAATAAGAGATTTTAGCTATAACTGATTGTAGTGAATTCATAGATATCATTCTGCCATAAAGACATACTTTCAAGCACAGCTCTAGCAATATGTGCCTTAGTAGTAAACCTAGTAATTCCAACACAAACACCTCTTGCATCTTCCCTCCACCAAGGAGCAAAAAACCCATTAAAAGCAGGCACAAATAAACCCCACCCGTTGATTCAACTTCCAATGCCAATCTCTCAATATCCTTAGCCTCTTTTATGATTCCAAGACTATCACTTAGTCATTGACTCCTGCCCCAGCTATTGCCATTGACCCTTCCAATGCATAATTTGTTGGTGCATCTTTCCCTAACTTATATGCAATAGTTGTCAATAATATATGCTTTGATTGAATGATAACTTGGCCTGTATTTTGAAGGATTAATGCACCTGTCCCATATGTACTTTTAGCCTCACCTTTCCTACAAGCTTGTCCTACCATTGCAGCATGTTGGTCACCCAAGACATCCTGAAATTGGTATGCCTGCAAATGGCCATTTGGGTGCTCTTATTTGGCCTATGATTTCAGAGTTACTAATAAATTTTCGGAAGAATTTCTATGGGGATTTTGAGTGGTTGTAATGTGGGTTTATCCCAATCTAGTGTTTTGAGATTCATTAACATTGTTCTTGATGCATTTGGTACATCTGTGACATTAATTCCTTGTGTAAAATTTCATATTAACCATGTGTCTATTGTTCCAAAAAATGCATATCCTTGTTTAATTGATGTTTTTACTTCTTCCACAGTTTCTATTAGCCATAGAAGCTTCATTGCACTAAAATATGTGCTTATTGGTAATCCGCATTTCTCTACAAAATATGTTCTTCCTCCTGATAATTATTTTCCTAGTTTTCTGTCAAAAACATTATCTGTGAAGTGATCATGTCTTTCAATCTGAACCGTCAAATTTAAAATGAAAAAACTATTATAATGGTGCATTTTTAGTATGATCGATCGGATTGACCAAAACACGATGGTTTGTAAGACAACTAGGAAACATATTTAGTAAAAATGTAAACGTATGTGAAGAGAACATCGTGAATGTAAGTGACAGAGAAACATGACTTGTTTTAAAGGTATAAATATACTAAGTGTTAGTAACTACTTGTTTGGCGTCCTAAATTGTTTCAAAACTATTTTTAGACGTCGGATATCACTTAATCATTCAATGTTACCGGCCCTCGATTCCCAAATATTTTGATATAAAAATAGAAAAATTTATCAGTTGAATTAACTGTCATCAATCAAAATAACATTCGAATTTTGTTATATGATATAATAAATTTTATTGATATTTTTGGAATTACGTAGTATGAATCTAAATACTATGCTTTTATAATTTCTGAAAATAGTTTAATTATGTTGTATTAGAATATGTTCAAAAGGTTTCTCATAATTGATTTTGGAAAAAAAAAATCTAGAATTTTTGAACTACTTTTGATACTATTCTATTAAAAGATTCCAAAAAATACATCGAAATCTAGCAAAATTAAGCTAAACAAAACCTAAATTTTGAAAAGAATTCAAATTATCACGTAAAATTTTTCAAAATACAGTTTTCGACGTTTGATTTCAATTTGCAAATTGTATGCTGTAGTAATAATTTTAGTTCACAAAATTCATTTGAAAACATGAGTCCACCCTATAAATTCAATCCATTAACAAATACTAAATTTGTAATTTCAACTTGTCAATTCAAATTAGAAAAAAAAAAAAAAAACATTTAATTTATCATTTTAATTAAATTTTTTTTCTCTTTTGAAAAATCATTAATTTCTTAAAAAAATTGTATTTTCCCACAAATTTTCCCATCAACCAAACGCCATTATCTTCAAACCCCAAAAATTTTCCCACCATCCAAACACCAAAATCTCTCATCACTTCCATGGAAGTAGAAATCAAGCTCCGTCTCCCAAACTCCACATCTCACCAAAACCTCTCAAATCTCCTCTCTCCATTCCACAAACAAACCCTACTTCAACAAAATCTCTTCTTCGACGGCGCCGAATCGGAACTCTCCTCTCGCCTCGCTGTCCTCCGCCTCCGATTCTACGGCATCGATTCTCACTGCGTAATCTCCCTCAAAGCGAAACCAACAATTGATCAAGGAATTAGTCGCGTTGAGGAGCAGGAAGAAACCATAGATCCTGCAATTGGTCGAATCTGCGTTGCGGAACCGTGGCGGATTTTGTTGATTGATGAATCGGAGATTGTGAAAAGAGTTAGAGAGGAATTTAGGGTTGGAGAAAAGGGATTGGTGTGTTTGGGTGGATTTAGGAATGTGAGAGCGGTTTATGAGTGGAAGGGATTGAAGTCGGAGCTTGATGAAACGGATTATGGATTTGGGAGGAGTTATGAGATTGAATGTGAGAGTGATGAGCCTGAGAGGGATAAGAAATTGCTTGAAGAGTTGTTGATGGAGAATGGGATTGAGTATTCGTATTCAGAAGTTTCGAAGTTTGCTGTTTTCAGGTCAGGAAAGTTGCCCAATTGAGTCAATTATGATTTGATAGTAGTATAGTTTCAATTTGTGAGATGATGTTTACGAAATTAGTGATTATCCGTAGTTGTGCTATTCTTATCCCAATAGTTAGGACAGGAACAAAGAAGGCCAAATTGTTATGCTTGTTGAATTATATGTCAGCTTGTGTGTATTATAGACTAGCTCCAAGATATACCTTGTAATGAACCATTGCGAAGCTGACTTTTGCTAAGCAATTGTCTGAAGTTTTGAAAAGGGTTAGAGAGGAATTTAGGGTGGGGGAAAATGGATTGGTGTGTTTTGGTGGAATTAGGATGTGAGTGTGGTTTATGAATGAAGGAATTGAAGTGGGAACTTGATGGGACGAGTTATGAGATTGAAGGCGAGAGTGCTGAGATCAGTTTATGAGTGTATGACATTGACATTGGAGCTTGATGGGACGAGTTATGAGATTGAAAGTGAGAGTGCTGAGATTGGTTTATGAATGGATGACATTGAAATTGGAGCTCAATGGGACGAGTTATGAGATTGAAGGTGAGAGTGCTGAGATCGAAGGGTTGTTGATGGCGAAAGGAATTGGTTAGTCATGTTCAGAGGTATCAAAGTTTGCAATTTTCAGGTGAGGCAAGTTACCCCATTGAGTGAATTATGCTTTTTTCAGTAGCTTCAATTCAACTTGTGAATTGTGTTTATAAATTGTTACTTAAGGATCAACGGAGTTCGTGGTTATTGACATGTCAATTCTGAGACCAACTTAGTAGTGTCAGAGTTCACTCTGTATTTTCACGATTTACAGTCCCCATGTAAAGTTATTAAATTGAGTCATTGTATAGTTTTTATTCGTAAATTCAGTAAGATGAATCTTCTGTACTCAAGTCCATTCAGTTCTTAATCGGCATGAGAGTCTTTATTGTATAACTGAACAACACCATAGAAGTGAAAACGAACACCAATTTGTTATGCCTATTGTATCACATGTCAGCTTCCGTGCACTATATCTTTACCTTGAAGTGATTCAAATTACGACAAAACTTACTCTCTGTGACCAACACTTTGCAATATATGACATTCGTATTATGCTAACCTTTCACACTCCTCACATTTGAGTTAGAAACTTTGCATTTTGAGACTATTGAGAGGCCCCTAAATGTAAGGAGTATGAACCACGGAATTGCTATAGATGATATGAAGAAGGTTTCGATATGAAACTTTGCCTGATTTTGCATGAAAGTATTTAATATTTTTACTAGTTTTTCGGTCTTAAAGAGTTCAATGCTGGTGGTTTTCTACAACTTTCGCTCTTCAAATGATGGCAGAAAATTGATCTATTATATTTGATAGAATCTTAAAAATCAGTCTTAATTAGTGAATCAAATTAGATTTTATAATTTCAAAATATTATTATTATTATTTTTTCATAACTTGACAAAACGATACCAATTATTATATATTAATAATTATTTTATAATAAGGTGGCAAATATAAATATTTATTAATTAAATTAAAAAAATAGGAAATTTACAAGTGGGCCTTAAGGGCCTAAAAATGGATAAAGCAAAATAAAAAAAGCCCAAAAGTGGGACCTACTTTCACCATAGTTCTTCTTATCTCATTTCCCCAAATCAATCCCAACCGTTCATTCACTCAAATTCCACGTGTCAGTCATCCATTTATTCTAATGCGCTGATTAATTCTTACATTCCTCATCTCATTCACTCCTTGTTTTTTTCTCCACAGTTTCCCTTCCCTTTCTCTTTCATCATTTTCAGGTATTCTCACCCATAAACCTTCTTTGATTCCATTAATCCTGTTGTCTTTTTCATTCAATTTTGAGAATTTTTTTTGTGTGTTTTTGGGTGGAGGGAAGATGGGATGATATGAGATGGAACGGAATGGAAATTGGTGAATTTTGATACTAGTATGTGTGAAGTGAAATTCCCATTGGATTGTATTTTAGTTTGCTTCCAATCCAACTTGATTTTTTATTTTATGTTTTTTTGTGAAATTTTTTATTTTTCTTTTTATTTGGATTTTTTAGGGAAATTATGTATGTGGGTTATGATAATAATATGATAATGGGTTTTTCTGTGATTTTTTTTTTATTTGATAGGACTTTTGTGTTTCTTAGATTTGTGTAGTTGTTGTTTTGTATTGTGTGCTTTTACTGTGCTCTGTTTTTGAGTGGAATGGTGTGTCTAGTTGTATATCTATTTGGTTGATGAGAGAATTGAGGTGAAAATAATGTATTTTGATGAATTTCCCCTCTTTTAGATAACGAGAAAACCGAAAGTGATTCTGATATCATTAGTTAATGTAGGTTGTTGCAGTTTATATCAAACTGAGGTAAGTTTGTTAGTCCAAAGATAAGAAAAGCAAAGTATGATTTTATGATATACCTTTCTCAATAGGATTTAGAGTTACTTTTTAATTTGAGGATGGGGTACTGTAAATCAGAAAGATGGTTGATGGATAACGAGTTGAATTTTAGATTTTGATTAGAGGTTTTCCGGTAGTTGCAAACATAGTTTATGATTTTGCTTGTGATTCCCATATTAGATGTGGTACTCGAGTATAACGACTCCCTAACTGTCAAGGCTTACCAAGTGTGCACAAATGTTTGTGTGGGCATGTGTGGATGAATTGAAACAAACGTTCCTTGTTTCATGCCAACTGACAGATGTACATGTATCATCATTTTGGATATTTCTATGCTAAAAGTCACCATATTTTATTATTACGTATGGGTTGGTTTAAGAAAGACATATATATTATCTGTTATGGCTACAAATGGCAACTCATTCATTTTACTGATTGTGGGGTGCTAAAAATTGCCAAATTCTATAGTCAAATGCAACCCTTGGTGCCACTAGCAATTTTTTTGTTTATTTCCGGGTGGAGTTTTTAGTGAATTGTTGAAAATGCTTTGTAGGAAGCCGTCCATGATAATTTGTACTGAATACTGATTTTAATTTGCTTTCTTTTTTACTGGATGAACTAAAGTAGCATATTCATTTTCAGTATTTAAATGTTCAGTAGTGTTCTACTGCAGTTTTTATAACATGTATTGAGTACAAGATAGTGTGTCGATGGGAGGTGCTTGTTCTAGGAAGAGAGACCAACAGGTCA
>JAYMTB010001726.1:0-10375 GCA_036897585.1 Francoa sonchifolia | reverse complement strand
GAAGGAGGATTGATAAGAACTATGCAAGATTGGAAAGGATTGTCCGTGAGAGACCGACATTGTTGTAGGTTTTGTTTCTGTTTAGCAGAATATTAGCCTGCAATTTTTTCTGACAATATTTGCTCAACACTGCCACATTAGTTAAATTTATCACTAAATGTGGTCTTTTATCACTCATGGGTGGGGCCCACTAGATAGTTCAGACTACATCGAGCAGCGAAACTAGAAAGCTCGTTTTTTTCGAACGAGTCCAGCTCGAGTAGTCGACTCAGCTCGATTATATCACTAGTACCACCACTATTCAAGGAGTAATCTACTCAGCTCGATTATATCACTAGTACCACCACTATTATGTCAAAACAATGAAGTATGATCTCATTCAATATATTTAAGTTTTTGAGATAGTAGAATTATTGCTTATCATACATATAAAAATGGAGGACACCCAAATCCTCGCTACAAATACTTGAAAATTTTGATGAATGTTTAACACGAGAGCAATAAAAAATTTACATTTTACTAATGAAAGTAATTCAATGGAAACCTTTTTCTAAGGATTAAATCAACTGAAAATAATCGAAACAATTTGTTTTCTGCATATACCAATTACAACAGTTCAATAATACATCTTTTTTTTTTCTCGCCATGGATACTAACTTTACATGTGTGACGGACAGGACAGACGAGAAAAGAAGGAATGGAAAAATTCCTGAAAATACCTATATCTTACCTTCCAATGGCCTATAAATCTCGGACATAAAACAGAAAAGAAAAAAAAAGGAAAATTTCTCGCCACTTAACAGTTGTTCTTAAGAAGGGCATATGCCTTCCTCGACTAACTTTAAAACGGTCAAACATTAGTAATAGGTCGGATGAACCTGATATGTCTTCAATCAAAGCAACTCAATCGGAAGATTGATTTGTATCTTCTTGATATTTTCGTCCATCCAAATTTGTCGGAGTTCCCACAAAAAATCCCAAGATGGGAGTTGAATTTCTTACTTTACTGGTTTGCTGAAAAGAGAATTTGTCCGTTCAGTAGTTACTGGGCCAATTGAGCTGTGCATGTTGAGGTTGATGATAAACGCTTGCTGCAGGTCCTGTCATGTCAACCGGTACTGCCATGGTCTGAGACTGTTGCAGATGCGGGTGAACACTTGCTGCTGTTACTGCGGGATGATGATAGATACCAGCAAAGGTGCCGTGGCCTGCCTGTGTTGGTGCGTATGTTACGTGCTGACCTTGAGGAAGGTTGTAGAAAGAAGTTTCTGGCATGCCGGAAATGTCTCGGCCAGGTGCAGCAAACCACACAGCTGAACCTTCACTCTGCATGAAACGCAACCCTAATATCTTGAAAATGCTATATGATGTATGCAGACTTGATTAAACACACAAATATTTTGTCATGCTGAATCATAGATTAAAGCAAGAAGGAAATGCTAACCTGCTGTCCAGTGATGTAGACATTACTATCCTTGAACTGGGAAGCCCCAAACGAGTCAATGTGTAAGTTTTTTGACATTTCTTAGCTACAACTCCTAAAGAACCTGCACCAAGAGTGCCTAGTCCTAGGTACATCAAACTGATCAAGATTGATTGTTTTACTTTCTACTGTGATGCATTTTCAAATCTAGTTAGCTTATATCCAAAATTTACGTACGTATGAGAATATTTCAACAGTTTAGTCTTAACCTTTAACGGTATACTGTTGAACAAATTTCAGTTAGTAAGAGTTACTAACTCAACTTCAGTGTTCACGAATAGAATAGGAGAGTTTTTACATTTAGCAGGGTGACCATTTGTTTCTGAGTTGAGGAAAAATTCCTGTAACCAGCTATAACTAGTTTGAGATTAAGACTTAGTTAAGTTTAGTCATTTGTTTTCTCTAATTTCAGGAAAAATGAAATAATGCTAGATAACAAATTATGGCACAAAACAGATCTTTTAACTTTTTTAGTTAGCAAATCAGACATCAACCGAGGGTCGCATAATAAACTACTCAATTTAAATGAACAATAACTTCTAGAAGCATCTTGGAATGGAGCATGGCATTCAAAAAGAAAAAAAAGAAGATTTTCCACAATAACTCACCATGAGAAGTAGTGCTGAAATTCACGTTTTTCCAATGTATTTTTTTTCTGCTGAATCCAACTTATGAGACCCTATAATTTACAAATCTTATCATTAACCCAAAGTTTATAAAGAAGATTGACCCCAACTTGTTAAATGTGTAATAATTGAAATACTTATCTGTGTCATTTCATATAAAGGCTGGTAAAGAATAGCATCCAATGAACAAAGTTCTCCAAGTTCCGTCTGCAATTCTTTGACAATGTATGACACCTGTAAGCAACATATTGATAATAGGACAAAAACACGGTAATAGGTTTATGACACATACTAAGCAAAGTATCTTCTTCAACGTCCACACTACCAGCATCACGAGCAATATCCTCTATATTGCTGCAAACAGGACAAACTAATTCAGAATGAACTTAAAAAACCTAGCTGGCAACTTGCAAAACAAAATGTGCTCTAAGATGTTATAGATAAGAAATATTGAATGTACAAATATTCAGGGGAACCCAAAACTTGGACACATTAAATTTTTTTATTTGGTTGAATAGAAAAGTCTTCAGATATCCATCCAAGATAATTATAGCAAAAAGTTTTGGACACATCTCAACAAGTGGAAGAATCCATTATAGAGATTCTGTATGTTTCCACCGGTGCTAAACTGTTTCTTTCTCAGACTAAGATTTGGGACCTATCATTCAAGAATCTTATTATTAAAAATCCTCTGTAGAAACAATTAGAATCATAATTACATAGCATTACTAGCATCAAATCAACAGAAAATTGTCATATGTAATTTTCCCCCTCGTACATAAGATTGCTGGAAAAATTATTAACATTTTAAAAAAAGACAACATAATTCGACGTGTATGATGTTTATTTCAACTATATAAATCAAAAGGAAATAATCGCCAAACTAAGTGACTCACCTGTGCATGTAATGCACTGTTACGCAGAGCCCACTACACCACATGGCAGTTATGCATAATACAACATCAATTTGTAAAACTCAATGACATGCAGTATTTGCTCAAAAGTGAGATTTCTGATTTCGCTGATCATATTTACTTAAAAATATAAGTTTAAACTAACAAATCTTGTATACAGATCCTATCATTTAATAATCAAACATAATTTTTATAGGTAAATAACTGAATTAGTTGCAAAACATACCGGGCTTCATCAAGAATTAGAATGGCTCCTTTAATATCTACTTCCATTGCTCCTCGAATTACAGGGTTGATGACATAGCTATATGGGCAAAACACCAATTGTGCATCCTCAGCCATAGAACGTGCTGCATAATATGAGCAACCTGAAGACAACTTTCTGTGAGATACTTTCTGGCAATACAGAGACTGTTTAGACCAAATAAAATGGTAAATAGACCTTTCACAACTTGCCCAACTTTCACAAGATCTTCAATATCATGTGCCTCATGGCAACCTCCCTTTTGAAGAGAAGGATGGGCTTTGACTTTATGCATATTTCTGTTGTGGAAAGAAAATAACATTTGGCTGTTACATCTCTCATTGACAATCAACCAAGGAAAATAACATTTATAAACCGAAAAGTCACTCACTTAAATTCTAAGCATCCTGCATCTCGATCCTTCAAAAGCGTCTTACTAGAAAGTTTCAATGCAACTTATTAATAAATATATTTATATAATTGTAAAGTATTTTTAGGTTGATATGATGTCTAATAGGGTGCTAAATTTCCCAGTATATAATGATGGATTTTGCATTATATTCTATCAAAAGATATACAAGTTGGATTTTAAGTTAACAAAACAATCAAACAGCCTCAAAATATATGACATAAAATGGCAATTTAAGGTGAAATTGTTGACTTTTGAGTAACTGCAAAGAAAGGAGACATGGAACTGCTATTTCAACTAAGCACTCCTCAATGTATGTAATACCTACATATATAAAATTTAATGTCACACACTCTTCAAAATGTGAGCTACCTAATTTTATGGATTATAATATGCATTGTATCTACCAGAAGACTTATCAGTATATTCTAGGATGACAAACTCTTAGCATCATAAACTCCATATCCATGTTACCTTGACAAAAGGAAATAAAAGTTACGTACACACACACGCGCGCACGCGAGTCCAATATAATCAACTTACGATGAATAAAAGATAGTAGGCATTATCTTTTTCTTTTGATCCTTGCTGTTCACTGTAGATTGAGTACGTTCCATGCTTTCTGGCACCAGATTACCTAAGGAATGTCACAACATGTAAAACTTTTGGCCGAAATTTTGTAATTTCAAGAGGTGATACTAATATGAACCTTGCAAGGCTTATCAGAAAATATGCCAACTAGTCTAGAATGTTTGCTGAAATTCAATGAAAGAAGTCTTAATAGACGTCATTTCTTTTCTTTTGCTCCAGTGTATCCAAAGATTTGAAGTATTTAACACTAAGACTTGAAGTTATATTGGATGTGTAATATGCAGCAACCTAAAGATCAATGGATACGAACAATGTATCGATTCTTCAAGTGAACACCCAAAATTGATGAAATCATGAAATCTCAAGATCAAACTCACAGTTTCTAGCGAATATCTAAATCTAAGCCTAAGAATTAAGAGAAAACTAGGCTAATTTACTTGAAGTTTTCCATTGATTGCTTTCAATTGCATAGACATTTAGCATTTATATAAGCTAATTTTGTTGAAATGAAACTTAAATGAAATGCAAATTTAATATTCTCTAATTTGCACTTCTTCTTCAGACTTCCTCTTCTTTCTTTTCTTCCAATTCCATTCCATCTCACCCTTTTTCCTATCATCAATGGCCGCGTAATAACCCACTCATATGTTTCCATTGGCATCATATGAAGCATAATAAGGCTATAGAGTTTACGAAATCATATTTTCAACTCTTTGGAAACAGAAACATCATAACCAAGATATTCAATGATCATTTTTGTATTATCTACCCAAAGTAATTCAGCAATCAAACACTACCTAGGGTTCCAACTTCTACAACCTAATCAAACACACACCTGAAGGCTCCATTTCCGGAACAAATCCACCACCAAACCCAAGCGGATCAGTGAACGCCTCAGGAGCAGGCTTCGATTGAGAAATACTTCCATACTGATTCTTCAACTTATAGTTCTGTTGCCACGCAAGCGATGAGCAAAGAAGTGAAAGCGATTTGCCAGTACCTGTAGGAGACTCAAGCAATGCGTGACAATGCCCCTCTCTTTGGCCTCGATCTAGAGTAGCAATGACTCTCCCCATAAATGCGAGCTGCGATCCATACGGTTGGAATGGAAACTGGACTGGAATTCCTCCGATATGGTACACTTTCTTAGGGTCTTTAGCGTTAGGGTTAGGGTTAGGGTTTGGAGTTGCAGATACCATTTCGGATTTTGAGATGGCGGAGAGACGGAATGAGAGGAGAGAGAGGGGTATTTATACGGATTGGAGTTTGGCGGGCAAATATGATTGTAATATAATTTTGGCGGTATCTTATCGATTACACTGTGCAATGAATACTCGCACGTGTGAGTATTATTTTTTATTTCTTATAATTATTTATTGGGAGATTGGAAAACAATCCTGATTTTCCTTTTTTTTCTTTCCTTTATCTTATTCTATCTATCGGTTTCCATTTTATAAAAAGTTGAATCTTTCCAAAATTCAGTCCCAACAAAATTGTATCTTCAATTCAACCCCAACTTTCACCGTTTTTTATTCGCTTCCTTCCGAATACAATATTTCACTGTGAAAAACCAACACCGCCACGAAGATTAAGAAGCTTCTTCGTGGTGACAGTAAAAGAGTCAATTTGAATGCTCCCAATCTCTTTCGTCACTCCATTACGGTGGTCATCCCTGCTTAGGTCTTCTCTTTTGACTCATTCTTTCCAACTCAATCTTGTCTCTATCGAAATTTACTCCTTTTTGTTGCGTTCTTAGTTTCTTCTTCAATTACTCGTCATTTTTCCGATTCTTACTTTAATGCTTTTTCTGAAGATTCTGACATCTAACTTCTTGCAAGGTTTATATTTGGTTCACGGAAGAAGAAGATGAATTTCGCTTCATTTATGTTGAGTTAGGATTTGGTTATTACAATTAGTCGAGATAAAAGAGGTATGTTTCTTTTGCCTTGTTTTTATGGATTTTCTGTTGAGTTCTTACGTATATTGTTCTGTTTGTGAATTTTAACTTGATGGAAATTGCTTGAGATAAGGTAATTATGGTGGATGGATTACAAAGTTTTGAAAATCTGCCGCAAAACCATTAGATTCGATTCGAGTTTGGATTTGATTTTCAGTTTTGAATTTTAGGTGTAACCTGAGCTTGAATTGAAATGGTTGTGGAATTATACCAGGCTTGTTTTTTCATTTCTGCGTTTGCTTGTGCAGGCTACCTTCCATATGATTTACCATTTCTACATATGGCAAATAAAGCGAGATTATTGCTTTTATTGCAATTCTCTTTCCTCATTAATATGTAGCATGGGTTTCTGACAGTTCTTTTACTTTGATCTAACTCACAAGTAGACAAAGTTGGCTATGCTATCGTAGTTTCCTTTTCTTCTTAAAGTTCCATGAATTTTGTTTTTGGTTTATGTTTAATATTACCTCTTTAAGCAAGGTTGTTTATACGACTATCAACATTACTTTTTTTTAAGCTCGTTAAATCAGATGGCTGGTAACTGCGATGGAAGTTCTGACCTTGATAGCCAATCAGGAGAGAGTTTCCATTTTGAGAGACTGCAGTTAGAGCCCATTTATGATTCATTCCTATGCCCATTAACGAAGCAAGTTATGCATGATCCTGTTACCTTAGAAAATGGCCAAACTTTTGAACGGGAAGCTATTAAGAAGTGGTTCAAAGAATGCAGAAAGAGTGGAAGGAAGCCAATGTGCCCATTGACACACAAAGAACTAAGAAGCACGTGTTTGAATTCTAGTATTGCTTTGCGGAGCATCATTGAAGAGTGGAATGCTAGGAATGAAGCTGTTCACATTGATATGGCTCGTAGGTCATTACATCTGGGTAGTTCTGAAAGTGATATTCTGCTCGCTTTAAAATGCATCCAGTACATCTGTCAAAAGAGCCGGTCGAATAAGCATGTGATCTATAGAGCAGAGCTTATACCTATGATTGTTGACATGCTCAATAGCAGCAGCTGTAGGGTCAGGTGTAAGACTTTGGAAACTCTTCGAAATGTAGTGGAGGAAGATTCAGATAATAAGGTTGTCTCAGGTTTTGTTGATATCTCTGTACATAATTCTCTGTCTTATAGTCTCATGGATGCAGTTGGCGCCTTGTAATGGCTTTATTTTTTTTTCTCAGGATATAATTGCTGAGGGAAATACTGTGCGAACAATAGTTAAGTTCTTGTTGCATGAGCAATCCAAAGAGAGGGAGGAAGCCATCTCTTTGCTGCATGAGCTCTCTAAATATTATGATTTGTGTGAAAAGATTGGCTCAATTAATGGAGCTATTCTTATATTGGTTGGAATGACTAGAAGCAGTTCAGAAAATATTTTGATTGTTGAAAAGGCTGATAAAACACTGAAGAATCTTGAGAAGTTTGAAAGTAATGTGAGGCAGATGGGGCAAAATGGTAGGCTGCACCCACTTCTGACACAACTCCTTAAAGGTACTTCTGCCGATGTTTGTGTTTCACATATTATATTGGAAGGTTTGACACTTGTTTTTGTGTTTCGCATCTCAGCATGAAGAATTTCACTATTAAAAATTAAATTGGCGTAATCCTGTAAAACACATGCGCACACACATGCAAACAAGATGTGATAACCATAGAAAGTTAACTTTCAATTGGCCTTTCCTTATGTCCATCACAAACTGCTCAAATTTTGTGTGATGATGTTTACTTGTTTTGTTACCATCTCACCTAGACATCTACTTGCTTTTGAAAAACCTTTCCTTTATTTCTATCTTGTTGATGTACTGGTCAAACCTTGAACATTGAAGTTTTGGAATATCTAACCTAAGATGTACTAAGGGAAAAAGTTTTAGGTGGAGTTACTTATCTTAGGTTTAGTTGTACTTGATTCCTAAATATTATTATTCTGAACATATACATCATTTGGGGTTGTACAATCAAATTAAGTACTCACCATGTGGTGATTGCAGGGCCTCCCGAAACCAAATTGTCAATGGCTACATACCTTGGGGAGCTTGTTTTCAACAATGATGTGAAAGTCCATGTTGCAAGAACAGTGGGTGCATCGTTGATTCATATGATGAGAAATGGTAACATGCAGTCAAGAGAGGCTGCTTTAAAAGCTCTAAGCCAGATATCATCTTGTGAGGCAAGCGCTGAGGTGTTGATCAAGTCAGGTATTCTTACTCCACTTGTCGAGGACCTTTTCACTGTTTCTGCCAATCAACTCCCTATGCGACTAAAAGAGGTTTCAGCAACAATTCTAGCCAATGTTGTGATCTCGAGGTATGACTTTGATCAGCAGATGCTGGTCTCGGAAGACATTTTCCATAAGCTTCTCCATCTAATTAGCAACACTGGTCCGGCAATTGAAAGCAAGCTTCTCCTGATTCTTGGTGGACTTACTAGTTCTCCCACTACTGTTCTGAATGTTGCTGCTGCCATCAAAAGCTCTAGTGCTATAATCAGTTTGGTTCAGTTTATTGAGGCTCCACAGAAGGATCTGCGTGTAGCTTCCATAAAACTTCTCCAGAATCTATCCCCACACATGGGCCAGGAACTGGCTGATTCCCTGCTCGGAATTGGCCAGCTTGGCAACCTAATTAAAATTATAAATGAAGATATAGGAATCAGTGAAGAACAGTCAGCAGCTGTTGGCCTTTTGGCTGAGCTTCCAGTGAGAGATTTAGGACTGACACGGCAGATGCTCGATGAAGGCGCATTTCAGATGATCAAATCTAAAATGGTTAAGATTCGACAGGGGGAGAATAGGAGCATTCGCTTTGTGACTCCATTTCTGGAAGGGCTTGTACAGGTTCTTTCTAGGGTTACATATGTTTTAGCTGAAGAGCCTCGTGCTGTTGCACTCTGTCGTGAACTAAATCTTGCTTCACTGTACATAGATCTACTTCAAGCCAATGGACTTGACAATGTACAGATGGTTTCTGCCATGGCTTTGGCAAATCTATCCCAAGAGTCCAATAACTTGTCAAATTTGCCCGAGTTGCCAGAACCTGGCTTTTGCGCCTCAGTGTTTTCATGCTTTAGCAAACCTTCTAACAAAACCGGATTGTGCCGACTTCACCGGGGAACATGT
Source organism: Francoa sonchifolia (assembly GCA_036897585.1). Classification (NCBI taxonomy): domain Eukaryota; kingdom Viridiplantae; phylum Streptophyta; class Magnoliopsida; order Geraniales; family Francoaceae; genus Francoa; species Francoa sonchifolia. The sequence goes on along the minus strand of JAYMTB010001726.1, from coordinate 1,032 downwards.
TCGATAAAAGAAACCTTTTGCCTTTGGAAGGACAAGCTGTTGACAAATTGGTTGCACTTTTGGACCACACAAATGACAAAATAGTTGAAGCAGCACTAGATGCACTGTGTACATGTTTGGACGATGCTGTTGATATTGATGAAGGGGTGAATGTCCTATGTGAAGCAGAGGGAATCAAGCCCATACTCGATGTATTACTTGAGAAACAGACAGACAATCTGAGGCGGCAGGCGATTTGGGCAATCGAGAGAATTTTGCGTAGGGACGAAATAGCTTATCAAGTTTCCGGGAATCCAAGTGTGGGGCCAGCGCTTGTTGACGCCTTCCGGCATGGTGATTGCCGAACACGGCAGATTGCAGAGCTTGCCCTGAAGCATGTGGATAAGATACCCAAGTTTTCTGAGGTCTTTCCAAAGTTGGGTTAGGCCTCTTCCACCTTATATAGATATGTTATAGATTATACAGATTTCCCCTTTATAGAGTAACCGTGTATATATTTTCTGGCATTGAAATTCGGAATTTGTTGGTATCATTTTCTTTTCATGAACTACATATATTTTGCATGCGTTGAGGCTTTGATTGGTAAAATTATTACACCGTAATTGGTTAATATAAATAACATTTTACTTAATTTTAGATAATATATTATTATATAGTTAACTTTAACAAGGTAACGAGGTTAGTCATAGCTGAAATTGAAAAAAATGACGAATTCACAGTTTGGATACGCAATGTCACTTCTCGTATTGAGTCTGCAAGCTGCGAAATTGGCCGTAACATTGCTTTTTTAATGTAATATTCCATAAATCATACGATATATAAAGAGGCATCAATTCTTTGTTTAATGAATTATATGCTGGCTTTGTTCTCTCCCTCAGCTATTATTATACAAAATAAGCAATCGAGAATGAAAAAACATCGGCATCCTGTTAGCCAGAAAAAAATGTAAGAAAATAGCTTAAGCTTCATAAACTTTGCATTCCTCATCTGCTGGGTTAGTCTGGCAGAAATCCTCCAATGGCTCCCCTGTCG
>JAYMTB010001725.1:0-10376 GCA_036897585.1 Francoa sonchifolia | reverse complement strand
GAATGAGAGGGAGACAAAGAGAGAAGAGATTTGAAGAGAAATTAAGGGGCAGCTCTCTTGAATGTCTCCTTCTTCTTCTTCTTCTTCTTGCTTCTTTCACCTGAATTTGTGAAGAAAGGGAAAGAGAGATTGGATTGGAGTTGTAATCTTTGTATTTATATGATGAAAACTATGAAATTAAACTATTTTTTCACTTTATTTACCAAATTAACCCAAACACTGTTTTTCCTTAATGTAATTAAATTTAAGCAAATTAATTAGGTGATTAGTGGAAAAAAATATAATAAATTAAACTACTTTAATTAAGTTTGGTTCATTAGTTTAAATTGAAAAAATTCTTAACAAATAAAATTTGATTGTTAAAATTAAGAAATGCATTTCATTGCAATAATCTTATTAAAATAAAATAAGGTTGGTTTTGCATATAGGACACGTGTCTCTGATAGTGGAAGGAGATAACAACATGTGTAGAGTCATTGTAAGTTGTGGTGAGGTCTCATTAAAAGCTGTAAATGTCATGTCGTTTTTGTCCATTTCGTTTTCGTTTTATGTCTTAAACATAGATTTCTCCGTCACTTGTTTCATTTCCCAAATTATTGGAGTTTCTTTTTTTTTTTCTAAATTCTTTTGTTTTTGTTTTTTCGTTAACAGCAAGAAAACGATGGATGTTTCATGTTTCATGTTTCAATTTCACATCACACACGGAAGATTTTGTAAAAAATAAATTAATATTATCAATTGATTTAATTAATAAAATCTCTTATAAATTATAGTAATTGAGATAATAAGATAATTATATTAAATTGGTATTACAAAAAGTCTAAAGTGATAAATGTTTAAAACCCGCTATAGTAAATACTTATTAAAAGAAAAAATAATAATAAATCGATACTTTTAAAGCGGGAAATGAAAAGTAAAAGCAGGAGCAAAAAGACTAGCCGCACTATAAATTTAATGGAGTTAATTTTAAGTAGTTGAGATGAAAGTTGTACACCAAATTTCAAACTTGATGTACAATTAATTCATTTTTCAAAACTCCGAAAAAAGATGTTATGACCTCACAAATGGGTATTTGTAGTTTAAATCTCATTTCTAGTTTCCAACTAAATCTCGAAAAATATGTGTTTAATACATTTACACCTGATTTTGAACCACGAAATCAGTTTCTACCTTGTTTGAAAGTTGAATATGCTTATGCAGAAAGCATGTAGGAATGCAAAGAAAAGTGTGAAACCAACCAAAACTGCAGCAACTGGTGCCATGAAATCCGAATTATACCCGTAATGATGTTGAATGTACCATTTGATTGTTGGGTCCGGATTCATACCGGGCACTTTGATTGGATCTTCCACATCCCCATATTGTGAGATAATTAATCCGTAAACTGTCCATGCTACTGGGCATATCCAGTAGTACCATACCCACCATTTCGGAATTTTCTGAAAATTTCAAAGAAAATAAGTTGTGTTAATATCCGTGATCATAGAAAGAACAAATGCACAATGACCTTCGACATAAAGAAAAACCAGTCTTATTAGTAAGTTTACTAAAACCATTAATACGGGTAGAATCTCCTTGGTACTATCCCAATTTTCAGAGGGATACATTGTTTGGTAATAGATTTTATCTCGACTCCCTTAACACACAAGGCTAGTATATAGTTAATGGGTTAGTGGGAATCATTATGAAAAGCAACATTTTTCCGGATTTATCATGATGTGAAACTTCTAAACCAGATGCACAAGCTTAGGCTGGGTAGCATAATCATATTCAGGACAATAAAACGAGAACTTACTGGTCTTGGAATGAAGAAACCCGAGAAAACATTGAAGAGTGAATAGAATGCTGATGCGAAGATTGCTGCGATTTGCTGATTTGGTGTCAAGGAAATGGACATCATTCCATAGTATGTGAAGTAGAGGAAGGAGAAGAAGGTAATAAAGAAGAACCATAAGAACTTTGGTGCGGTCCATTGGAAGCTGAGCATGGCATATACTATCAGTGAATAGTAGAAGGATTGGAACAATACGTATGGTATTTCACAGATCACCTGCATATCAAATTATTATATTTCAATCGATCATGTTGGTTTGAATCAATATGAGATATAATTCCGCACCTGAGAAAGGGCATAAGGTAATGCAGAGTACATCCCAGCAGCTCTTTCTCTATAAAACACAGTCCTTTCAACTGCTACTATAGGTTGTACAGTTGAGCAGTTATTGATACCAATGCCTAAGATAGCAGAATACATTGCTCCAATAACTGTAGTCAATTCATTTGCATTTTCCCTGAATGTTAAACATAGAAATAAATATATAAGCTCTGGTGCAACTCGGTATATAAAAAAGTTTCAGTAAGAATACATATAGAAACAGACCTTTTGGTGCCAATCTTCCAGACAATTGTTCCAAGCAAGAGGGCAGAAACTAAGGTGTAAAAGTTTCTAACAAGGTTATAATCAGGACTTCTCCAGTAACTCCACCACTGCTTCCAAAGGCAACATTTCAGTTGCCCCCAAGTGGACTGAGAATATTGAGAACTGAAATATAGGTCTTTAGCTCCTGGCGGCGGTGTACTCAACTCTTTTACCAAAGCCTTGTTTCGCCTGTTCATAGCCATACTTATTAGCCAAAACCAAATTGATTTACAAACATATACAGTTAGTATAGCTAGACTTTGTATTACGACTTACTGGCATAACGATGATGCTTTGTAGCATTCAGCAAAATCAGTTCCAAGACGGCCTTCAACTGCTACTGAGCTCACTTCCAGCATCCATGTTGCCGGATTGTAATTGTCTTTAATTTTGGTCACTCCAGAAATTGCCTGTAATAAGTGTACACGTGTGGGATTGATTTTCAACTATGACTTCTTCTTCAAAGACACTAGATAAAGCACTTAAGGGAGATGAAGTACCTCAAAATAGTCTATCATCTTTTGAGAATTGCGACCCAATGGTCCCGAGTAGATCAATTGTCCTCCTCTCTTCATCAGTAGCAGCTCATCAAAGGCTTCAAAGATATCAATGCTAGGCTGATGAATTGTGCAGACAACTGTTCTGCCAGTATCCACAATATTTCTCACAGTTCTCATAACAATTGCTGCTGCCCTTGCATCTAGACCTGATGTTGGTTCATCCATGAATATGATTGAAGGATTAGCAACAAGCTCCACGGCTATTGTCAATCTCTTTCTTTGTTCAGTTGACAATCCTGTAATTCCTGGCAGCCCAACTATAGCATCTTTAAGATTGTCTAGCTCAACCAGTTCCATTACTTCATTCACAAAGATCTGACAAGGTAAAAAATAAAGGAAAATTTGTTTCAGCACTTCAATTTCCACCTCAAACTACGTTAGAAGAGATACTATAAGCCATTAATTCTACCATCTTTTGCCCTTCGCTGACTTCTTTGGGTATGCGAAGGAAGGCCGAGTAAATCAAGGATTCTTTAACAGTGACTTGGGGTGAGTGAATATCATTTTGTTCACAGTATCCAGAAATTCTAGCAAAGGTTTCTTGTTTCTTGGGGAATCCCGAAATTCGGATATCACCTTCAATATAACCACCTGTTTTTCTCCCTGCTAAAACATCCATCAGCGTTGTCTTTCCTGCTCCACTGACTCCCATCAGTGCAGTTAAGACTCCAGGCCTAAATACACCTGTTACTTCACTAAGGAGTTTGAGCTTGTCCTCTGTTACTCCTTGCTCCTTCATTTCCTATTAAAGTTTCAAAACATCTAAGTTTGAGCCTTTTGGTTGTAATAATACCTACAATGAAATCCATTCTGTGTAGAGTTTGTTTTCGTTCCACTCAGAAATGACTGATTCTACATTATCGTCTATTTCAAATACAACGCAACAGAAAGGGAAGAGTCGGAAAGATTCTTACAGGGGGCATGTCCACATAGTAATTGACACTGTCAAAGGTCATTGCAAGTGGAGTGAATGGAAGAACCATTCCTCTCTTGGGAGCAATACCATTGGCAGCCTCAAGAGATACATCATAGATTCTACTCAATCCATTGGTTCGACTGCTCATTCGCCGGATTTCCATTTCTCCTGAAATATTAAAGGTTAATGTAAGAAAACTACAAACATGCTATCAATTAAAAGATTTATACAGTAGTTTGTGTTTTACTTGTATCATTTCCATCGCAGGAAGACAGTGACCGAGAAATTGAATCTCTCTTTGATTTGGGTCTTCTGAGTCTTGGTAGTCCCTTTGATTCTTCTTGTTCAGCCTCAATCTCAGTCGCTGCTTCTTCAGATATTATTGCTTGTGGTTTTTCAATGGCTTTTACGACAAACAAAACAGTATGAAAGAAAAGTTAAATTAGAACAATAGAAATGCAAGTTAGGCCTTCAATAGAGTGCTAGAACTTACGATTTAAGTACATGAGTGCAAGGGTGAAGAGGAGATTGAAGAGAATTGCAAACCCCATTAGAGCTGCTGCCCCAATCCAAAACCAGTTTCTATCAGGAAAAACACCATACATTTTAAGCACCGCCACCCCCAATTTTGTGCTGTTGTCGGAAGCCTGCAATGAAACACAAATTCTATTCATGAATGAGAATTCTACAGTTTTCGGGAATAGTGATTTTGCATTTCAGTCCCGACACAATGTTAAACGATGACTATATGCAAATATAGACATTACCAATTTGTTCATCCACCTTGGAGCAAACATCTCATTAACAGATATGGCATTAAAAGCATAAGTTAAAGGTGAAAACCAATAACCCCAGATCCACCAGTTTGGAATTTGGCCTATCACAAACGAAGAAACGCTATTTTATATTAGAACATTTCTGGATATTGAAAATTTCTATTTCACAATGACACTAACCTCTAGGAATGACAAATCCTCCAAGCATGAAAACTAGAAACTGAACAAGACTCCCTCCAGTATTAGAAATTATCATTGTCCTGCAAACTCCAGCAGTAGCCCTAAATAATCCATAAGCCATTTGTTGAATCAAGAATATCACCAAAATTTGCTTCAAAAACCTGGAAAAACAAAAGAACAAAAATCCAAACAAAATAAGGAAAAAATCAAATAAACCTAAACATATAATCTAGGGTTAATTGAAATCATCATCACCTGCTAAATTCAGGAGCAAATCCAATTGAATAATAAGTCATGGCAACCCAAACAACCGATTCCATGATCGAAAAAGGGATTTGCAGCAAGATATTAGGTAAAGTGAAAACCCAAGGAGGATGAAACAACAAATCTCTCTGCTTATAAAACGAAGGAAGTCTAAAAACAATCATAGAAAGCTCAGAAAATCCATTATACATATTCGAAATCATAGCAAACAAAAGAGCCCCAATATAAACACCTCCATCAAACTCATTTTCGTGACTCATCGTAGTCCTCAGAAACACAGTCGCTGCAACAAAAGCAATAGCGATAATCTGTATACTCTTAGAAACGTAAACGAATGAATTGCGCTTGATAAGAAGGATTTCTTTGCGCAATGAAGCTTTGAGAAGCTCCGTGGTTGAAACTGAGGAGTTTTTGAAAACGAGAGCTGCTTTATGGCATCGAGATTTGTCGAATGGAATTGAAAGATCGTGGTTGAGATTGATTCCGCCATGGAAATTTCTGAATCTGGTTGCGAAATCTGTGACCGAAACATAACGGTAGGGTTTGGTTCGATCTGCCCAATATTGTTCTTGATCTTTCCTTGAGGTAACCTGCGCGGGAAAATTATTTTATGTAGGGAAAATTGCAAAAATTACCCAATAATTTGTTAATGTTACAAAAACACCCCTATATGTGTAGCATACACAGATGAGATTTTACCTCCTGTAAGAAATCAGCCGTTGCTTTTGGATCGGGACAACGGAATCCGCAAACTTTGAAAAAATCAAGAATGTGTTGCCGTGGACCATGATATACAATGTGACCTTCCGATAAGAATACGATATCATCGAATAAATCAAATGTTTCAGGCGCAGGCTGAAGCAGGGACATTAGTATTGTTGCATCAGTTAGGTGTACGATTTGTTGTAGACACTTTACTATTTGATAGGTCGTGGAACTGTCTAGACCGGTTGATATTTCATCCATTAATAACGTTTTTGTGGGTCCGACTATCATTTCTCCTATAAAACAAATATTAAAATAAATTCATGAATTAAATCAATTATACTTTGAGAGGTGGTAATTACCTGTAGTTACTCGCTTTCTTTGTCCGCCTGATATCCCACGTGACATGTTATCACCGACCATGATGTCGCCACACGTATCAAGTCCGAATATCTAATTCCATATTATTAGTAAATACACCCCTCAAATTACGTCCTTCATATATAAAATTCATAACATTATTAAAAATCCAAAAAATAAATAAATAACTACTTACTTTCAGCGTGTAATCAGTAACAAGACTACTCCCAATTCCTTTTAATGAAGTCGCCTTAAAAATCATAAAAATAAATTATTTCGTCTTCCAACTAAAATACATAACACTCAAAATAATAGAGATTTAATTCCTTGTTTGGTTGGTGAGAAAATTAGTATACAAAATATCTATTTAGATTCATATTGTTTTTATGACAGATTCACAACTTAATATAATAAATAAAGTTAAAAGTATGCATGTATAAATAAATAAATAAATCTCATATAATTAATTTCTTATCATATTTATATATATTCTAAATATTGTTACATTACTTTTCGAAATATTATCATGCATCAGTCATTATTTTTTATTATCTTATTATTTGTGATGTTTTGAATTCAAATTTTAGTCCGATTATTAAATTTAAATTTGATACACTAATCAACAGATAAAGGAAAAAAAGAATTGATTTTATACCAATTAATAGATTCTATATTTAAATTATCAAATTTAAAAAAAATAAAAATAAAAATCCTATACACATTAAATATTCCCTTTTTTCTTTAAAAAAAAAATACTTTACATTATTGTTTTTATCAAATTTTGATTGCTTTACATATTTTTCTTTAATTTGGTTTTAAAAATAATAAAAAATTGACATGGTTAGTCACATCATATTTCTTTTTAGTGCTTTATGTAACAATCTAATACTTGTATTGTTTATTATTAAATTATCAAATTAAGAGGACTAACAAAAAAAGAGATTCTTTTTTGGGAAATTGAAAATTACTATAGAGAAGTAAATTGGACTAGGCTAGGAAGGTTATTGGGCCAGCCCAATTATTACAATATGGGCCCATAGTAAAAATTCATCCAAATGTTCTAGGATATTCAAGCTATACATATCTTACTTGATGAATATTTGACATCAAATACAGAATTTCTGCACAACTGACATACAAAACATAATGGTTTCTATGCGAAAAAAATCACTTCTACATTCTACATTTTCTGATTCCGACAATCAGAATTTTTCACAGAAATTTCACAATCATCCGGTGTTAAGAATCACCTTGAAAATTATCAGCAGCTGAACTCATGACACTGTTCTTCCATAACATACGGATGCGAGATAAAGATTCTTCGCCCATTTCTCCTGCATAACAGATTAAGAGTTATGGACAATAGAGAAACTAAAATTATGAAGTGAAGATTGATTGTAATGAATACCTTCACATGTGAACTAGGAAAAGCAGAAGTTCGAAGGGTTTCTTGTACTTCTTCGTTAGGCTTTCGTTTTGGGACACTAAGAACGAAAGCAGATTGGTCGGGTGTGCCTGCAGTTGCTGTGATACGATATCCATGCTCCCACCGCCGATGAATACCTTCGCTCGGGTAAAGGAAATCGAGTTCGACAACCTGAAATCAGTTACGAAATTAGTATATAATAAATAGTTTGATATCACAGACAGTAATGCATAGATAGTGTATTAAATTTGACCTGGTCGGAAAATGGTGTTCCACTTGACATTACAACTCCCCATCTACTGTCAGAGGTTGCCATTGCGGTAACAAAGAAACCCTCTTTCCATTTTTTGTTAATCCACTTAAAAGGAAACGAATCGCTGACTTTGTAAGACTGCTGCAAATATTGGGTACCTGGAATAATCAATTTAGAAGTTAAATAATCAGATATTTAAGATTTTACCCACCGAAAAATATGGAATGTATATAACTCACCCTTAGACATTACTACTAATGAGCTTCCATTAGTAGCTCCAGCGATTGCACTGATATAAAAGTTTTTTTCCCATTGCTCCATTATCCATTCCTTCAGATAGCCAAAGATAATCAATTATTTCATTGGCTAAATATAGACTTTGGCAATAATTTTTATGAATACAGGCTTACGAGATGCATGTACACTACAGAAGGAGAAAAAAATTTATATGGTAAGAAACATAATGGTTTGATTTTGATAAAAGAATCAGGCTACTACCTTGTGCAGGAAATAGGGTGAGAATTCATAAACTTGTGCACAGAAACCAGATCCAGCATCCATAATTAGTGCCCAAAGATTTTGACATGAAGCTACACTGCTGATATATAAGCCATCGTCAGTTCCTTTATCGATGTGCTGGCTAAGCCTTGCATCTGCCACATTGTAGTGATATCTGAAAAGCATGACAACAAAACTTTTCAATGCCAACTACTATTAATTATTCCAAACAATTGGTGTTCCTATTTCTCGTTAAATATTAGATTGCAAGATAGATTAGACAAGACACAATAGCAAACAGACAACGTGCTTATTTTGTCAATCGACCCCCACACCTCTAAAAACAAATAGGGACATGTCGCAAAACTTACCTTTGCTTCATTGGCCTGCGAGCATTGTAAACACTAATCCATTGTGTTGCAGGCATACCCAAACGAACCTTCTTCTTTGGTTGTCCATCATCCTCCTCTTCTTCTAAAGTCAACCTGCCCCTCTTCTGACCAACTTGATAGATAAGCTTCAAAAAATCAAAAGGGAATTTTATATGTAGTATTAAGTCAAAAGACTAGATAACTCCAGCTACTAGTTAATTACAAAGCATGGAGAGCGGTAATCAAGTACCTTTTGAGCACCGTCTGTGTTAATTGGTCTGATATTTGGATTTGGTCCAACAATTCCATCAAAGAAGGAAATATATTTTGCATATTTAGGTTCTTCATCATACTTCAAGTTAACTACATGTTCAACAAACCGTACAAAAGATTGTGGACATAAGCAACACAGAGTCTCTGGAGAAGTTGTCATCTTCTTCTTGCAAACAAGAAACCCTTTATTCTCCCCCTAGAAACAAAAGGATATCAGAAAATTATATACACAAAGTGATGTACTGCTCCAGTAGCAATTTAACTGAGCACTTACCTGGAATCCTTGCCAAGGTAAACGACCTCGGAGAAGGAAAATGAGTGTATAAGCAAGAGATTCAAGATCATCCCTCCTGCTCCCTGTTCTCCCTAAATGAGCATGCACACTAGCATAACGTACTGTTCCCCTGCAAAACAAGAAGAATAATGAGCCTGGGAGTTGGCATAAAGTAATCTATGACCAGGGGTCAAAGGGAAATAATTTCAACAAAACAGTTGTACCTAAAAACATCTGGCCTTTGATCATATTCAACATGCAGACCAGTCGAATTATCTCGCCATCTAGTAGCTTAAGCACAAAAAAAATGAATTACTGCATAATGACACTGGTGAAAAGAATGATCTCTGCTAAACATTAAATTTAAGCAATTCACAATGTACCTAATCCAAGATCAACTAAGAACAGTTTTTTCTCGTCAGGAGACCCTGGAGGACCAAGCAAAAAATTTTCCGGTTTTACGTCCCCGTGTACATACCTGCCAAACATTGTGATAATTTATAATGAGAATCACATATAATAGTAGTTGAGACCTACAGCATCCAAATGTTAGAAAGGAAAAACAATATAACAAGAACAAGCATTCATAAAAGAGAAATCTTACCCTCTGGAGTGCATCTTCTCCAATATTGATATTGCTTCAATGGCAATGCAGGCAACCATTTCTACGGACATTTTGGGACTAAGGAAATTCTTTAATTTAGCAAGTGAATGTACAAAATCATATACTAATAACAGCAAAAGAGATTAAAAATTAGCATAACTCCATTAACTTACGTGCCAGAGTTTGTATTCCAAACATCCCACAAGCTTGGGCCAAGTATATCCATAACCTGCATGCATTGAAGTTTTTTCTTTTTTTGGTAAAATCCCTCTAAAAGCTAGAAGCCGATTGAATACATAGAATGTCAATGAACTCAGAATAAGCAAGAACCAGAAGATAAGGCATACCATGACATAAAAGTCATCTTGCCGGCCTTTGAAATGTACCCGCGGTACACCATGACTACCGCCAATAGTGCTGCAAGTAATCCCAAAAAAATGAGTGATCTAATGGAAATATAGATCAAATATTCAACAACCGCAATATTATTTGAAACG
>JAYMTB010001724.1:0-10378 GCA_036897585.1 Francoa sonchifolia | reverse complement strand
ATCACCATCCCCAGAAGCCAAATGATTTTGAACGAGCTTGTAAAACCTCATCAACTGATTCATGGCAGCAAGCAGGCCAAAGGGTTCTGTCAGTGAAGGGAAAATGATGAAATGACTTGTGTAACTCTAAGCAACTAGGAGGTATTTGCTGATTAAGCTTAAAAATCCCACTTTCCCCAATTCCTTTCCAGAAAAAAAAATGGTGTATTTCTGCTGGATATTTACTTCAGCTAATGATCTTCTGAAATCAATGTCTTACTATGCCAACAACATAGAACAGAAAGGGTCACAAAGGAGACTTGTACTTATTATTTGGATACAATGCTTGAAACATGAATAAATGGAATGGCACACCTATGCGACGTCGTTTTCTTTTATTAGGAAAAGAATAAACCTTTTTGCTGGTCGTATCAAATTTGGTAGTTTGTTCCCTTTATTGTTCTTAAAACATAAATCTCCACAATCTCCCTCTCTCCCTCTCTCCCTCTCTCCCTCTCTCCCTCTTCTCAAATCTCACCAACCCCCATCCCCCATCCCAATGGCGGCGGCTTCACCCCATTCTCTCCTCCTCCAAAACCCAAATCGGAACTCCAATCTCCTCCTCCAGAATCCTGCTATCTCCATCCGCCTCAATGCCTTCCCTATTCGCACCACCGCCAAACCCATCTCAATCACATGCGCCGCAACAACCCAAATCCAAGATCTCTCCCCATCCAAATCCCAATCTCAAGATCGCCTCTTCAACTTCGCTGCTGGCCCTGCAACTTTGCCTGAAAACGTCCTTAAGAAAGCTGAATCGGAGCTTTATAACTGGCGTGGATCTGGCATGAGCGTCATGGAAATGAGCCATCGAGGTAAAGAGTTTTTGTCAATTATTCAAAAGGCTGAATCCGATCTTCGTGCTCTGTTGGATATTCCTTCCGAATATGCTGTTTTGTTCTTGCAAGGCGGTGCTACCACTCAATTTGCTGCTGTCCCTTTGAATCTCTGTAAGCCTGATGATACTGTTGATTTCGTGGTTACTGGATCTTGGGGTGATAAGGCCTTTAAGGAATCACAAAAGTATTGTAAATCTAAGGTGATTTGGTCTGGAAAATCAGAAAAGTACACCAAAATCCCAAGTTTTGATGAGTTTGAGCAGAGCCCAGATGCTAAATATTTGCATATTTGTGCCAATGAAACCATTCATGGAGTTGAATTCAAGGATTATCCAACTCCCAAGAACAAGGATAGCCTTTTGGTTGCTGACATGTCTTCCAATTTTTGTTCAAAGCCTGTGGATGTATCCAAGTTCGGGGTCATTTATGCTGGCGCGCAGAAGAATGTCGGTCCATCTGGTGTTACCATTGTGATCATCAGGAAAGATTTGATTGGAAATGCTCAGGAAATCACACCTGTGATGCTTGATTACAAGATTCATGCTGATAACAATTCACTTTACAATACCCCTCCATGTTACGGAATTTATACATGTGGATTAGTGTTTGAAGATTTATTAGCACAAGGTGGATTGAAAGAGATTGAAAAGAAGAACAAGAAGAAAGCTGAAATACTTTACAATGCAATTGATGGAAGTAATGGGTTTTATCGATGCCCGGTTGAGAAGTCAGTAAGGTCATTGATGAATGTTCCGTTTACATTGGAGAAGTCAGAGCTCGAAGCTGAATTTGTCAAGGAAGCTGCTAAGGAGAAGATGATTCAGCTCAAAGGGCATAGATCGGTGGGAGGAATGCGAGCTTCTATTTACAATGCAATGCCGTGTGCTGGGGTTGAGAAGCTGGTTGCTTTCATGAAGGATTTCCAGGCAAGGAATGCTTGAATTTTCATATGAAACTACTATTATATTGAAGATTCCTATCTAGTATTGTTGTTTTGGTTTTACTAATGTTTTTCGAAATGGATAAGGAATTATATTAGTAGTGTCTTGTATGACAAAAGTTAAGCTTTTACATCTTAATTTACTATTGATGTTTTGGAAATTTCAACTTGGATTTTTGCACCAGCTAATTTGTCTCATATCTTTATATCTCTGCTACAGGAGAGAGAGAGAGAGAGTTTTCCTTACAATGTAAAACTTTAGTAAGATGTATAGAACAAATGAATGCCTGAGCTTGTTCGCACATATGTTTGTATGAAGTGAATACAGATAAGGCTCGGCATTAAATTAAATATCTTTCGCCACATTGTTATTTGATTTATACATTAGAAACGGATAACTTGAAAACCTACTTTCCAATATCGCAATTAGGCAATGAATATTTGGCATCAGCTATTCTGCATTGCTATGTCACGAACCTTTCTGGACTCTATTGATGAAGAATTTGCAGATATCCCTCCATTCAGTTCATCCTGAAAAAGAAACTACATTGTTCAGTTCTTGATAGGTTACATGGCTATTGACTAAAGGCTCTTCTTAACTATCAGGGAGACAGAACAGAACAAAAATGAATACTTACCAGTGGTTCTTCCTTCTCTAAACTTAATAGCTACATCTTCAAAAAATTGTCTGCTAGCATCTGCATGTACACAATATTCCAAGTCTCCCGATGAATCATTACATGGTTCTCTACTCCAAACTTGTTATTCCAAATAGAATGTTACATGTACGTACAGTGTCGTCCAAATTAAAGGTTATAATGTTTGGACATCTAAATTACAATATGAGCACACCACTTGTGTTTCTCCTAACTGATTTATGTGCCCCCAACACAAACAATATAGCATGCATGAGTTAAGTATGTTGTAATACAAAACAAGTCACACCCATTCTTTGCTCAAGGCAAATGTCAAGTTGAGATCAGTGAAAATCTCTAATGAAAGATTCTTGTACTGCTTTATTGCATAGAAATCAACTACTATCAAAAGATGCCCTTTTCAAAATCGAGGAAAGAAATCCCATGAACAGAAGAATGGTGGAAAAACATGCAGATCTTTTATGTTTTGATATGTGTATTGATCAATGTGTTGGGTGAGGTTAGGGGTTGATTTCCTTTAAGGCTGGAAAATAATAACCAAGTTTCTTGCACAGATGAAGAAAACATGTGCATGATCACACAAAATGAATGTCATAATCATACATAGTTAGATTGGCATACCGTGCTTCATTGTTAGGGAAGGGTCTTTTTCATCTACATATCCAATCACCTTTGCTGGTAATCCTACAACCATGCTTCAGAACCAAAAATAAAAAACATCATACAAGTGAAATTTTGAAGACATTCTAGTAAATTCAAGATGACCTTATGATCACAAAACGTTGTAATATACCTGTGTGGTGGGATGTCCTTCAATACCAGGGAAGAAGATGCTATCATTGCGCCTTCACCTATTTTTATATTCCCCAGGATAGTCACCCTAGCTCCAATTAGTACGCCTTCACCAACTTTTGGATGACGATCGCCAACTTCTTTCCCAGTCCCTCCTAGTGTTACACCCTGACACAATTTTTTGTCATGAGCAGATTATAGATCTCATTAGGTAATTTTACTGAGAGATGACTTAAACTTGGGCATTGCAAAATTCTGACATTTTCACAGCATATTTCCTTGTTTATTAAATGGTTCAAGCATCATGTGCCACCCAATTTCAACAAAAACTAAAAATAAAATATTATTTAATAAGAAAACAAAGAGTTTCGGAGAGAAAATTTATTAGTGTTTTCACAGTTGGTAGATCACACATAGTCGATTAAAATTATTATTTTATCATAAAAAAAAAAAAAAGGATGACGAAATTGACTTACATGCATAAGCGAAACTCTATCTCCTATAACAGCAGTTTCACCGATAACCACACCTGTCCCATGATCCAATAATATCCCCTCTCCAATTTTTGCAGCTGTACAAAAGGAAATTATAAAATTTAAAATTACTAAGGCATAAGACATTCATTATCTCATATAATACAAATTGTACAGGCACACCCAATCCTGACAACAATTTATGTTTTACACGATCCTTTAACAAGTAAAGATTCACAGACGTTTCGTTCTCTTCGTTCTGTTATTCCATCATCCAACTACTGATACAATCACAGTGAAAACCTATTCCTCTAAAATTACTTCCATAAGAGCTACATTCTTTTACATTAAATAGCTGCCCTTCTTTTTGCCAAACACATAGTAAATAGCTTATGTAGAGAAGGGGGGAACGGAAAGAAGATGAAACATACCTGGATGTATGTCAACTCCAAAAACCTTCAAAACAAAAGTAGAGCAATTAATAAGTTGGAATAGAAATAGCACCCATCACTTTGATATGGTAAGAGCATCTATCATGGATCATCGAAGTAAAAGACTACCTCACTAATTCGACTTTGTAATGCCAAGGCCAACACTTTGCGCCCTTGCTTCCAGAGTGCATGTGATACCCGATACGACTGCAGAGAATGGTATCCCTGCGAACATGCATAAAGGATGTGTTCATGCCTATCAATATACCTTCAAAATGCACAAGCTAGATAGACATTTCCCACACATTAGATAACCAAGTTCTTTGTCAATTGAATGACATGCTTATAATAGTGCACACTTTAAGAAAAGTTTCTGCCAGGAAAAGTAGTACCTTAAGATACAACAGAGCAGAGCAATATGATAAGCAAGCGGGATCCCTCTCTTTGAATGCCTGTACGAGAAAAATTTACAGTATTATTAAAGAGGTACACCAGTGACATCAAGCAAATCCTTCTAATAGCAAATGTTTGATTGTATTATTTTGAATACGAATAATTACCTGCACATCTAGGCGAATTGAACGTTGAATACCTCTATCTTTCATAATTACATCACAAATTATATCCATTAGTTGAGTAGCCAAAAGTGTCGGGTTATGGAGGCGATTTGCCAAAACAAACCCCAGTGCTTGCTCTAAACAATCATGGGACAAAATACTGGCGTACAGGAAGCTACTTAAAATTGGCTCCTTCTCTGCCTGCAATATTATGTTCCGACAATAATTGTATTAGAATCATTGGACCACACACCGTTCCTAAGACTCATAATTAAAAAAC
The DNA here is from genome assembly GCA_036897585.1 of Francoa sonchifolia. Lineage (NCBI taxonomy): Eukaryota > Viridiplantae > Streptophyta > Magnoliopsida > Geraniales > Francoaceae > Francoa > Francoa sonchifolia. Next base: position 5,371 of record JAYMTB010001724.1, on the reverse strand, counting down.
ACAATAGTTTGATCCCCTTGCTGACAATTTTGTTGTGCTAGGATAACCCAACAAAAAAACATAGTTGCACTAAACAAGTACAAAGTACAATATATATACTCATCCCACAACCTAACAATAATTGAAGCAGATTATGCAAATAGCCCCCCCTCTTTGATTTTTCTTCTCATTCTTTCCAACAAATTTCTAAACTCTAAAAGAGGCCAAATCTTTCAGATGATACCCAATGCTATAACCTTTATCAAACCAATAGGTGATTACTGAATCACAAAAATCAAAAAATTTAGAAAGCAAATAAATGATCACCAGTAATAGCTGATTTTTACTTTTTCCAGCATTGAGTTTCTGAAGATATAATAAACTACACCGGTAAATTACCTACAATCCTTCATTGGGATTGAATAGAAAATAATAAACGTGCAAGTACCTCCAATTTGGCCTCTTCTCTAACAGCATCCCAAATCAAATCCCCTGAATTCCAAACAGAGTCAACAGCATCAGGCTTCAAATTCCCCATTGCATAAACAGGAAAAACCTTGTCCAATCGATACTGAGCAAACTCCGAATCAGAAAAATCACTAGCCTTCTTATCTCCGCCACTCTCTTGGTCATTAACAGACAATGGGTTGGATAACATATCCGGAAGAGAAATCCAAGTCTCATCGCTCAAACAAGAAGCCATAAGCACAGGAATGACTGACTAGGGTTGAACCTGAAACCGATAAGATTAGCACATCAAAATGGGGAAAACAGGAATCGCAGGAGCGAGAGAGTGTCCTTTTGGAACAAGGGAAAGGAAGCTCCCTTGTTTCCGTTAATAGGCTGCGGCATACTACACTAATTAAAAAAGAAATTCTGAATGTATCCAAGTAAAGACGATTTGAAGTTTAGTTTTAAGTCCAAATTAGGGGTGATGCTGCTATATTTTTCATGTTGCACTTGCTTTTGTTATTATTACTTACTACTCAAAGAAACAAAAATGGTGATGAGTAAGATAAGAATTGTATGTGGTCATGTATCCGACTAGACACATTCTCCATTATTACAGGCCAACTATTTTATATAGTACGTAGTTGTAATATTCTTTGTTGTTTAATTTAAGTAAAATTATGACAAAAAAGAGATAGACACAATTAAATATAAATATGATTTACTTTCAAATTTTAAAATTATACATCATAAATTATTGTTTCTAACTATATAAAACACTATATCGTTAAGCCATGTGTATTATATTAAGAGCCATTAAAAAAAAATAATAATAAATAATTTTTTTTTATTATTAGGGTTTATTTTTTCAAAAAAGAAAGCGACGACTTAAAAAAAAGAAAAGAAATATTAATAACAATTTTGATTCTCTTCCTTTTTGGTCATTGCTTTTCGTCTCCATCAAAAATTTCCATGCCTCCGATCTGACTCATCAATTCCTTCCTTTTCACCGCCGTCCCGTTTATCTCACGATCCGATGGCAAGAAGATCCGGCCAAATTTTGAAGCACCTTGCTGCTAAGCATAACCTTTCGCTATCAAGCTCATGTTCCAGGTTTAACCCCAATCGCTCAGTTACCTACATGCCTCGTCCTGGAGATGGTGCTCCGCGACCTGTAACCCTAATTCCAGGTGATGGAATTGGTCCTCTTGTTACTGGCGCTGTTGAACAGGTGATGGAGGCGATGCACGCGCCGGTGTATTTTGAGAAGTACAACGTGCACGGGGATATGAAGAAAATTCCTGATGAAGTGCTTGATTCGATTCGGAAGAATAAGGTTTGTTTGAAGGGTGGGTTGAAGACTCCGATGGGAGGAGGTGTGAGTTCGTTGAATATGCAGCTGAGGAGAGAGCTTGATCTCTTTGCTTCGCTTGTGAATTGCTTTAATTTGCCTGGTTTGCCGACAAGGCATGAGAATGTTGATATAGTGGTGATTAGGGAGAACACTGAAGGGGAGTACTCTGGCCTTGAACATGAGGTCGTTCCCGGTGTTGTTGAAAGCCTGAAGGTATACTTATTTATATACTTTCCTATCTATGTCCGTCTTTTGTTTCGTTGTGTAGTATGTGTAGGTAGATTAATCTTTAATAATTGCAATTACTATTAATTGTAAGCTTCGTCTCTATCGCGTTATTGTTATTTGCCAATTGCAAATTTAACTTAATTATGAACTCCTTTATGTCAAAGTAGGCATTGGGCTGGCACGTTTTGATGTTTATTTATTGTGCTAGATGCGTTTATAGATTGAACTATGCATTAGTATAGTGGCATCTATATAGCCTTGTTTATTAGACAAGTGCAGGCCAGAGTTTATATACACTGAAACTTTTTCAGGGCATTTGTAGATATATAATGAAAATAAAAAATTCTTTAACAAATCTAGCTAGGTTTTTTCCTGTTCAAGACATCAACCTTTCTTCCCCAGTTTGTCTATGGAGTCCTAAATGTTTCAAGTAATTTTATTTTTTTTGGTCTATTATCTTCTGATATGTAGTTGTTTTTGTTTGTATCTCATACCACACTGTTTGCTAGGTGATAACAAAGTTCTGTTCTGAGCGCATTGCTAAATATGCTTTTGAGTATGCTTACCTGAACAACAGAAAGAAGGTGACTGCCGTGCATAAAGCAAACATTATGAAGCTTGCAGATGGTCTGTTTTTGGAATCATGTCGAGAGATTGCTACAAGATATCCAGGGATCAAATACAACGAAATTATTGTGGACAACTGCTGCATGCAACTTGTTTCGAAGCCGGAGCAATTTGACGTCATGGTATGTTAAAATATCACATGGTATACAGTAGATGTTGGCAATTGTGTTTTCATTTGTTAACCGGCTGCATCATGAGTATTAGTGGAGAGTGGAGACACTAATCCCAAGTCAAATCATTAGCCCATCAGTGTATTCATTTGTTGGTCTACAGTCACAATTGTTGAAATAACGTGATAATAATATATAAGAACAAACTGAGAATAAGTGGTTGTAACACTTTTTTGGTTTGTTCAAAGCTTAGAGATCTGATAAATCCATTTGACGCCAAAGTCTCTCTAAAGTACAACGTGATTAATTTGAAGCATTTACATCTGTTATACAAGTGAAACTTCTCCTTTGGGTTTACAAGGGAAATATGTGTTGTTATTTGCAATATTTAAGGTTAGCTTCCTCAAGTTGTTAAGTATTCTCAAATTTTGAAAATGGACCTGTTGTAGGCTAGCGTAAGTGGGTTAGAAAACGATATTGGATATTTCTTTCATTAAGTATGTGAAGGATCAGTTATAATTTAACCTGTAGCTTTCAGTTGGTTGTGTAAGAGAGTAGATAGTCCAATAGAGACTTACTGCTCAAATGTTGCTCAACTTGCCTATATGTCAGTTTCTTCCCCTCAGAAAATCCTGCTTGACTTTGATAGTGGTATTCACTACCTTTACTCACTGGCTCCTGTTTTCATTGTTATTAGTAGTCTTATTTTGCACCTTTTGTTTTTTCCGAGACAAAGTAGTCTCTCTAGTTGATTGGCTGGTTACACTGTGCAGGTGACTCCAAATCTTTATGGTAATCTAGTTGCGAACACAGCAGCTGGTATTGCAGGTGGTACAGGAGTTATGCCAGGAGGTACGTCTCTAAGTTTTGTGGGGCAACTTTTACATCCACAATTTATGCTTGACTACTTTTGATTCCTTCAAGAATATATCAGCCTCTTGCATATCCAAATTTCTGTACACCTGGACACGGAAACACTTAAAAAATTCCTTCGTGAACATTTTACGGATTAGTGAGAACTAGCTTTTTCTCCTTGCTTCAGCTTGTTGTCATTTCAAAAACTCGCAGGATGAAATTTTAGCCAACACATTATCCTCCTGATTAGATCAGGTCATGACCACCATAACCTTTGTCACTGTCACTTGCCAGATTTATGAAGTTGGAATATTTTCCCCATCTACCATATTGGATTATCTTTTATTCCTCTATATCCCTTGATATTTTGTCTTTCTTCAGTCAACATGTGATTACATACAAGTTACTTTTATGGAAACTCATAATTGTACAGAGACGAGTACAGATATACACTCGAATGAACGAGAAAATTGCATAAGAACAGATGCTTCATACCCTTAAGTTGGATTATTGTGCAGATTTGTCAACCATGAGTACTATTTTTTGCAGGCAATGTTGGTGCTGATCATGCTGTTTTCGAGCAAGGTGCTTCAGCAGGAAACGTGGGCAATGAGAAACTAATGGAACAAAAGAAAGCAAACCCAGTGGCCCTGCTTCTCTCATCTGCAATGATGCTTCGACATCTGCAGTTTCCATCATTTGCTGATCGATTAGAAACTGCTGTGAAAAAAGTAATATCGGAGGGCAAGTTCCGAACCAAAGACCTTGGTGGAGTCAGTAGCACCCAAGAAGTCGTTGATGCAGTCATAGCTGCGTTGGACTAATGAGGAAAACAGTTGTTTTTCTGCCCGCTTTTACTAAGAGATAATCTATGAGACATGGTACTTCCATATTCCCATCACAAATGGAAATGATCTTGTTGTCTTATAATAATCTCATTACATGATGAAAAACTTTGATTTTTGGGAAATGGCGAACTCGATAATTGCTTCTTAGTACATAGATCTCCATCACTGTTCTTGAATATCAGGTACTTATTTGCAGCCACTGTTGATGACATTATGCACAAACTTTGGTGGACCGAAACTCATTGCTGTTTTGAATCTGAATGATAGACTTGGTGCAGTACGCAAGAGAATTGATGATGATTAAGGCAAATTAAAGACGAAAGAAAAATTTGAATCCAACCGTGAAGATTGCAAACACGCAAGTGTGCTCACATGTATTCCGTGACAACTTTTAGAATCCGACATGTCGTATTGATTACATTATGGGCTTCTTAATGGGCCGACATGGTCATAAATATTGGGCCTTTTTTCCATTGGGAGCAAGAAAACAAAACAATGGCACAAAAATGACCACCTCCACTGTCCTTTCACATCTATTCTCAATAATGGCGATAAGCACGAATTTCCATACTTCACGTTATCGTCTCCGTTTGTCTGGTTACAATGCTTAAGCGGTTCTTCAAGAATTCCGCTACTCGTTTCATCTTCAGTTTGAATCAAGTTCACAAGAATTACACTCGACCAAATTTCTGTCAGTTTTCTTCGGATTTTGAACCAGGATCATGGAAATCGATGGACGGTTTGGTTCGTTGTTCGGCGAACTTTGTTCCTCTTTCTCCAATAAGTTTCTTGGAGCGGTCGGCAGTGGTTTATAGTGAAAGAACTTCAGTGGTTTATGGTTCTGCGGCGTATACTTGGCGGCAAACGTTTCAACGTTGTGTGAAGCTTGCTTCTGCATTGAATCCGTTGAGGATTTCATC
>JAYMTB010001723.1:0-10378 GCA_036897585.1 Francoa sonchifolia | reverse complement strand
TGTGGTTGGTGGTGTATGTATTGGTACAGGTTTGTTGGATAATATGTGTTAGTAATCCTTCTGAAAATAAATGATAGTTGATCCTGCGGCAATTGGATGAATGATTAGGCGATGAATGGCTATTGACAATTTTTGTGATTTGATTGTTTAAAATTTGTAATCTATTGTGATTTCCATATCGAATTGTTCAACCAAATATGATTTGTAGTGTGTGCGCGCGCGCGTGCATAGTCATATAGGTTTTATGTTGAATAATGTATGTTCAGTTTACCTCTGAAAGTAAAGGACAGTAGATCATGAGTCAATTGGATGAATTATTAGGGGTTGAACGGCAGTTTGCGATGAGTCTTTTCAGTAATAAATTTTTATATTGTTGAGTTGGAATCTCTTTCCGCTTCTTGGTGTTCCCCTCCTTGGTGATACTACCTATATAAGTAACTGAGCACAATGTAGGCATGCTGTGAAGTATTTGTACCTTGTTCATTAAGAAATGTGGAATCCTGAGCAGAAAGAATTGTACCTTATATATTTCTTGGTTGAATATCTTTGTTTAACACTTTCTTTCAAGGCAAAAATTTGATCAGGGAAACCACCTATTAATTTTATTCTTTTAATTTATTTAATGGCAATCTTTTGACCCTTGTAGCTTGAATTGTGTATATGGTAGCATCTTGGACATGAAATTTAGTTGACATGAAAATTACTTGTCGGGTCACCAATCATGGACTCATAATCTGTGATCCGAATTCTCCATTCAGATGTTATTATTCTTCATGAGAACCTTCAAGATTGAGATGTTTTGATGCAGGTCGTTCGGAATCTAATTTTGAATGGTCATGATGTTCATGTGGTCACTGCTGCTCCTGAATATGTTTTTACGTCAGAAATCCAATCACCTAGGCTAATCATCCGTAAGGTCAGTGAAACTAAATTATCTGTGCAAGGCAGAAGATGTTCAAATCTTGTCCACGCAGTTGCTGGCATATTTGAAACTTGAAAGTTATTTCAATCTGTCAATAAATAGATTAGCTTCATTTGGGTAGGTAGTAGCTTCAGAACATGCACAGGGTTGTCTACAGATTTTATTATGTTTGTCTCCCATTGCTATCTGAACTCTGGAATGGTGGCTTGAGTTATCTCATATTCTTGAATTTCTGCCTTCAAAGACTACATGATGTCAAAATACAAAATCTAGTGGGTGCATTAACCAATATATTGGAACAAAACCATTTTCTGTATTTGAGTACATGATCTCATATTCTTAGTTTATTTTTAACACGCATAATTGGGAGTAATAATTATATGTTAACAATGAACTAAACTCCATTTGTTTTCATATTTTAAAATATTTTCTGCTGTTAGAGTAGTGATCTGACTATGTTTACGTTTCAGACTTTAAAAGTGTGAGCCATTCACATTATCACTACTATTTTCCTTCTCTCCTATTGGGAAGAGCTCAGCAGACTGAAATTTTGTCTAGGTGGTCTTTTTGAATTTGTAACAATGATGTTTTTTTGCGATTCACAGGTGTTGTTAGATTGTGGAGCTGTTCAAGCAGATGCTTTGACGGTTGATCGTCTTGCATCCTTGGAGAAGGTAGAAGGAATGGATTGAGTTTATGTGTTTTTCTCTTTTATCTCTTAGTAGTCTTCGTTTGTAAAATACTAGTTATTATTCTCATGTTGGAGTTTTATTGACAAACTTTAGTGGTTTAGTTGGTCATTTTTATTATTGATTCTCATATGTTGTTTCCTTTCTGTCATATGGAGTTTCTTCATTTTAATTTCTTCAAATTTGATTGTTATTTTTGTATTTTTTCTTATGCTGATAAAGTATTCCAAGATGGCAGTTCTACCTCGAGCTTCTATTTTGGTTACAGAAGTTGAGTGGCTGAAGTCTATAAAGGCTGACTTAGTGGTAATTAAATGCTTGTAAAGTCTCTCTTCTTTATTCATTTTTATTTACTTTATTCATTGTATTTATATTTATATTCTTTAGTTTTTGTTTCTATTTACTTTGAGGGATTAAACTGATGTATATCTTTCTTAGTGGAAAATCCTTTGATCCATGCATCGATAATATCTTTATGATTGGACGGCCATGAATAGCATTTCGTCGATCTCGTGCTTTATGACAACAGGTTTCAGATGTTGTTCCTGTTGCATGCAGAGCGGCCGCGGATGCTGGAATTCCTTCTGTCTGTGTCACCAACTTCAGGTTAGTCTGTTCGTACAACTGTAATCTTGGGAAGGCCAGACATCTCGTCATTTTAAAAGGCTTATATATAAAGATTATTAATTGAGACTGCACGAGATAGAATCATCTTTTAAATGTCTTTCCATGTTTAAAGTAAAATTTTAGATTCCACTTATTCTCTTTGCTTGAAAATTCCACAGTTGGGACTTTATCTACGCGGACTATGTCATGGTTTCTGGACTTAACCATCGGTCAATAGTTTTGCAGGTGATTTTTTTTATCATTTTCTGTTGGATGTTTATACTTATGTGGTTGTGGTACAATTTTTGCACATATGTCATTAGAAACGTTACTATTTTAAAGAAACTCTCACAAAAGTTTTGAGTTCGTTATTAAGCCTCCAATCCAAATATTCATTGTTTTTAATTTTATATGTTCTATGATGCCAGTATGAGTACTCTGTTCAGGCCAAAAGTGCCTTTTGATTTTATTGATTTGAAGATGAACTTTGCTTTCTTAGTACCTTACAACTAATATAAAAAGGACACTGATGGAGGATGAGATTTCTACAAACAAACTTGTGATAGATTCTAAGTAATAGAGGGGAAATGTTGATGAAATAGAACAGATTAAATATGCAAGACTCAAATTAGAGGTGAAAATATAAGAATTAAAGTGAGGAAAAGTGGGGGTGGACAATACTTCATGTTCAGGAGCGGACAATACTTCATATCAATATTCACTTCATAGTCAATTTTGTCTCTCAAAATACAAAAGATTTCCGCTTATATAGGCTCAAACCTAATTCAATAGTAAATCCTAACTGAATTAAGATCAAATAGTAAAAGTACTAATAAATCATTTCATGACAATAAATGCTCAATTGATAAAATAACTTAGACAACTGAACTCCACACATAATTCACGGTTTTTGGTTTGTTGTCTACTTCTTATTTGTTTATTGGTTTGTTTTACCTCTTACTCACCAAATGGCGAATAGAATTTTAAGTTTTCTTCTTTTTATGACTTGGCTGTTTCTAAGTTTAAGTGGATGCGCCTTTCTAATTTTAACTGAATGGAAAAATATTTGCAGATAGCTGAGGATTATTCTCATTGCGAGTTTCTTATTCGTCTACCTGGGTACTGCCCAAGTACGTCTCTGCAAGTACTTCTTGTTAATGTTTCCCTCGGACTTCTATTTTTTTTACTTTGTTTATACTTTATATTTTTCGGGTTGCCAGCCTCTTTGAGTTGGGATACGCTAAGTTGAGTTTTATTTTTCATATCCACATTCTGTTTTTTACTCTTCTGTACACATGTAAGTGTATTTGTTGTAGAACTTTCTGATTGATTTTAATATAAGTCTTTCTCTTTATTAGTGCCTGCGTTTCGTGATGTTATTGATGTACCGCTCGTTGTGCGAAGGTTACACAAATCCAGAGGAGAGGTTGGTCTATAGAAGCTCACAAAATCAGTAACTCATGAGTAAATCTACTGTTTGCACTATGGATCACTTTTTCGTAGTACAGGTGCGAAAAGAGCTTGGGGTTGGGGATGATGTGAAGCTAGTCATTTTCAATTTTGGTGGACAGGTTAGTTTGTAATGACATGTTGCTGCACACCATCACTTTTATAATACAATACTCGTCATAAATATTTATTGCCATCTTTGAATAGGCACACTGTTTAAGGAAGAGCATTAGTATGTTGGCACAACCTTTTTTCACATATCAGAATTCAAAAAATACACCTGATTTTATGTCAATTGTAAAACTGGTCTGGAAAGTGTGCAATTAATAAGGGCAATGTAGGAAAATACACACGATACTACTTTGACCTTTTGAGCATGAACAGAGTTTTTTGGGACTGAACAAAAAGGGAATATCGACATGTAATAGGAGGCAGTTTTAAGTTCTCAGAACCATTCCTTTGGAGCTTGCACTTTTTCTAGAACGAACTTATTTCATTGAATTTTACCTAGATCTTTGATCTCAAATTTGATATCTCTGTAACTTCCTGATTGTATTTGAGTCCTTGTCACTACCACAACTCATGTACATTATTGGCAATGTACTGCCTCCCCCATATTGTTTGTCCACCTTAGGAAATCTAGCTTTTTTAAGGTGATAATGTATAGTTCATTTACATCCACTAATAGAGGTTTTAGAACACCATTCGATAATTATTTTATAGAAGCCACCGAGTATGGTTTAATTATATTCCTATATAATGGAGGGAACGAAACATAGACTAACAATATTGGATGGTGGGAATGAAAGATACATGGTTTTTTAAATTTCTATGCCCACTACAACAGTAGCAAATGCATGTCTTCACAAGTCAACACGCTAAAAGTTATTCATTATTCACAACGCCTCGGTTCAAGAGAAACTGTTCCTATAGAGTGCATTAAATATGAAAATTCTAAGCTGTTTTTCTGATTTTTAGAAGAGAAGTTAGATATACAGCTGTAAGCTTTGCTTGTGGTTCATTAAATTATCGTGCCTGGTAGCTTGCTTATTACGTAATGCCTAAGATCTGTACTTGTTAAAAGGAAGTAGTTTGATGCATAGGTTTCTTTTCTTTTTGTTGATCTTGTTTTAAGATTGTCAAAATGGGAATCTTACCTCGGATTGTTGGGGGGGGTTTCCAAATGATCCAAATTAGGGTTGGGTTATTAATCATAAAATTCTATGAAATATGTGAAAGGGCTACTGGTAAAGTAGTTTAATCTTGATGCAACTACCAGGCATGTAGCAGTAGCACAATGGTCCAGACATGAAAATTAAACAAAGAATGTGGTGCAAGATTATAGTAACAAAAGGAAGTAATGTAAAAGAGAATAATGAAGGCTAAGACAAAAGTTAAATTCTGTTTTTTGTCGTCATCATGTTTTGTTTCTAGAAATATGCTTTAATTTTATAGTTGCATTTAATATTGTAATGCAAATCTTATAAATACATCAGATATCTAGTTATCTATCAGACCTGCTTTTGTTGTATACTATTACTTGTTTGATCCATAAAAGAATATTTTCTCCTGCTATATTCCTGAAGTGCATATTAAGCTTCAGGCACTGTGGCTAATTTTCATTGTAACGCTATTGTTTATCTCTTCAGCTGGCTGGATGGGAGTTAAAGGAGGAGTATCTACCTACTGGTTGGTTGTGTTTGGTACGTCCATGTTTGCATAGGATCTGTATAACGCACATATCATATGGCCTAGAATTGTGCGTTTGCTTTGTTTTGATGAAAATTCTTGTCTTCTGATCAGGTCTGTGGTGCTTTGGACAACCAGGAGGTTCCTCAAAATTTCATCAAGCTTCCAAAAGATATTTACACCCCTGATGTGATGGCAGCTTCAGACTGCATGCTTGGTATACTGTGTCTTACACTAATAGCTGAGTGGTTTTTGTACAGAAATAAACTTTTGTACCTGGGTGGTGTTTGCCTTCAGGGAAAATCGGATATGGCACAGTCAGTGAGGCTCTGGCATACAAGTTGCCATTTGTGTTCGTACGTAGAGATTATTTTAATGAAGAGCCATTTTTGAGAAATATGCTGGAGGTACAATCTGTTTTTTAGCATGCTTGTTAATATTCTGCTCAAACAATATTTGGTTATTAGAAACACTAGGGGTGGGTGAAGCCAAGGCACTATTCCGAACTGGAGGTCTTGATTTCCATTCACCTCCCCCCATAGGTGCACCCTAGGGTACTTCTCCCTGTAATTTCACGGTATGTGTGGGACCGGTGGGTATTAGTCAAGTGGTCTAAGACGCCATCAAAGTTCCTCTGCAAGTTAAAGAAAACAAAGAGGTGAGAGTTTTACTTAGTCGATCCATATGTCTTGTGTAAACAGTACTACCAATGCGGTATTGAGATGATTACGAGGGATTTGGTTATTGGTTGCTGGACACCCTACCTTGAACGTGCTGTTAGCTTGAAACCATGCTACGAGGGAGGTATCAACGGTGGCGAGGTATCTTCCTTTTCTAATTCAGATTTCACTCTGATATCTTGTTTAAGTTTTATTATTTGGCACTAGGAACAACTGCAAAATATGTTGGGTGTGCTAAAGATATCCTTGTGTTGGGATAGTGCCTATACAAGAATACGGCTTAAGGGAGATTGTTTTTTTAAATGATAATCTCCATTCCATTTTATATGAATTTTGACATGTCACTTTTGAATAGTCTGTGCGAGTCTAAATGGATATAGCTTATTGGTTGCTATACAATTGGTGTTCTTGTGCTTATCTACCTCCATTACCTTTATTGCTATGACTGTCTTATCTTTTAAAACATGTTCCATTCTCTTTTTTCAGGTAGCTGCTCGCATACTTCTGGATACAGCTAGTGGGAAAAACCATGCCTCCGCCAAGGTAAACTAACTGTTGATCAGTAACATTATAGGGCATTAGAGGCTCACCTAGGTGCTGAAGCAAGGCAGGTATTCCTTAATGCCTCTGATAGGTCCAGGAGAGGGCCTTTACCAAGGCCATTGCTTTTCCTGCCTTAGCCCGGCTTGAAATAATCAGGTTAGTTAGTGTCAACACCCAACTAAAATACATACATTCTTCCCTCTATTGAAATAAGTAATAATGGCGTGGAAATTGTTTGGAATGACAAAACAAACAAGTAATTTGCTTCACAGTAGACTCATCTCTGTGGGCCCCTTTGACTGGAACTTCAGCTAACTTTATTTTTCTTAAAAGAGTAGTGTGGTTTTGACTTGTGAAGAAAGCTTTAGTATAAGAATGAGATGGTTTGTCATTGTTGCCATAATATTTAGTTTTACAAATATATACTCAAACTGGATTTTATTTTTTATTACAGTCTACATTTTTATATATGAATTGTTCATGTACTTTTAAATAAGTAACTTAAAATTAATATGGTTCAACTCTTTGTTGGTTACTGGAAAAAAAAAAGATGCAGTCGGAGCTATAAGATGTTTATAAGTCAGTCATACATAAGAATAATCTTGTGGGAGGCATCTGGTGTTTCACCCATCGTGGCTTGCTGGATATTATTTTCCTACTGTTATCCCTAATGTAGGTTAGTGGAGCAAGAAGACTGCAGGATGCAATAGTACTTGGGGATCAACTACAAAGAGTTTCTGGTAGAGATATTTTCGTTCCAGATTGGTATGCTGTTGCAGAAAATGAACTTGGTGTTCATGATTCATTGTCTACTATTGAGACTACTCAAACAACCTCCACACCAAAAGCGTGAGTATTTATTTGCGGATCTGTTAAGCATTCTCTCAGCGCCCTTCTTTGTTTTGTTTTTCATTTGCTTATGTTTTTCTATTTTATATTCTTTAAGCAGATGGACAGAAGATTTTGAAATTCTTCATGGGGATCTTCTTGGTCTTTCAGATACAGTGAGTTTTTTAAAGAGCCTGGTAAAACTAGATACTGTACGTGACTCGGAAAACACTAAACACCAGATGCGGGAGCAATTGGCTGCAGCTGGTCTCTTCAATTGGGAGGTTATCTCGTTTTTATTTACATCTTCATCCATTAACCCCCACCCCACCCTATACAATAGTTTCATATTCCTCTCGCATGTAAAATAAAAAACTGATGTAACACTGTGCGACATATTTTAACATTAGTTACGAATACTGAATCACTTAAAAAATCCAACGAACCTTGATAATTTGTTATCCATAAAGAAATGGAAGCAACAGGCTGATAGAATTATTATAGTAGAATATCATTGGTTGCATGGTTCAGAAATTCCTTATCAGAACATAATATCAGAAATATATACATCTCTTAGTATTATAAACTGCCACTTAATGATAGTGAGTGATTTGTATGTCAATCATGAATTATATTCATTTCTCCACTAATCATATCATGTGTCATAAACTTCAATTCTGTAAACTTGTTGACATTGGTATCTGATCTTCAGGAGGAGATTTTTGTAGCAAGAGCACCTGGGAGGTTAGATGTAATGGGTGGAATTGCAGATTATTCGGGCAGCCTAGTTTTGCAGGTCAGTTTTTCTTGTTGCAGGTCCAGAGTGTCTCTGTCTGTTGGTGTTTTTCCTATCATCTCTTTTCCTATGTTTTTAGCTTAACCACAGTAACATTAAGCATGTAGCATAGTTTTTCACTTTTTCTTTAGTATTTGGGTAATGATTTTTCATCAATGCATTTTGACTCAGATGCCTATAAGAGAAGCATGCCATGTTGCTGTTCAAAGGAATCATCCAAGCAAACAGAGGTTGTGGAAACATGCCCAGGCTAGGCAACATGCAAAACAGATGCCAATTCTTGAAATTGTAGGTATCCTGGTCTGAATGATGAGTATGATCTTTAATTCCTAGTGCTTGTACTGAAAGTGATTTCTTTATACCAAGCTTATCTATATATGCAGGGTGTAAGTTTGGGTAGAATTTATCATTATTCATAGTACCTGCAGGTTAAATATCGGTGCATTGATTAGAAAAGCCTGAGATTATTGTTACCGATGTTTTTTCTATAACTCATATAATTAATCACGGATGTGGTAATTTAGATTTGTTTTTGTTGTCTTTTCAGTGTCTAAACAGTGAAAATTTGTGATGAGTTAAACCTCATTCATGCCTAAAATGAGCACTTTTATTCTCTTATGATAGAAATTCTTTGCATTAAATGCACGAAAGTTGGGGCAGGCAAAATATGTGCCTATTAAAATTTTATTCAAATTTGTTTGACCATCCAAAATGGCCAAAAACATGTTTTCTGTTGAGGAACATATTCATTGACCTTTGTGTACTCCACAGAAAATCTTTATGGTTATGTTCAAATTAGTTTCAGTTTACAACTGATAATGGGATTAAATTGTGCTCACATTTATACCTTGTCATTTGGATTGAAATATAGCTTAAAGTCCCAGTTATAATCTCTTCCGCATTCAACTTTTGGCCTTTCAGGTATCATTTGGATCAGACATAAGTAACCGTGGTCCAACATTTGATATGGATATATCTGACCTGATGGATGGTGAAAAGCCAATTTCGTACGAGAAGGCAAGGAAGTATTTTGCACAAGATCCTGCTCAAAAGTGTGTCACTCTTCTTTATCTATCTTATTAAGCTGTGATGGTATATCTATCTAATATGGATTCCTTTATAAGGTGGGCAGCATATGTCGCGGGGACACTTCTGGTTTTAATGACTGAGTTGGGTGTTCGGTTTGAGGACAGCATCAGCATGCTAGTATGTTGAACTTAGTCATGAACATGGTTATTTTATATATGTCTGTCAGTCATAGTTGTTGGTGAATTGTGAATTACGTCGTAAGATTCACTTCCTTTCATGTAAAAAATCTACCAAATAGAAATTGAATATGTAGAAACCAAATTGGTAGAAAACAATCATGCATAAAATTGATATATTGACATCCTTGACATTATCATTAAACTTTCTACTACTAAAACAGGTAACATTTTATAGGTTTGAACTTTCAGGTTTGTTCTGCAGTTCCAGAAGGAAAAGGTGTATCTTCTTCTGCCGCACTGGAGGTTGCCAGCATGACTGCTATCGCTGCTGCTCATGGTTACAATACTTCTCTGTTTCTGTAGTATTTAATTTCTTTTAGTTTGAGTTTATTGTTTATGTACACTGCAGGTGGAGCTATCTGCTACCTGTTTTTTTTTCATTTGTAGTCTACAAGGGAATTTGTCCAAAACAGTTGAAAGGAAAATGTTGGAGTAAGGAGTGCACCACCGTTGTGCTGAAAATGCAACAAATGGACTAGTAACAATTAATTTTGCCATCCTTGTTACTCCAATATTTTCATACATTTCCTTGGGATTATTACTTTTCATGGAAGCTAGGCCTATTACCTACCCGTTTAAGCTTTTAGGTCTAATTCAACATAGTATTAGAGCCAATTATCTTGAGTTTGAGCGTACATGAGAGGGGAAGCATTATAGCATGACATACATATTGGGCCCAAAACTATTAGCTTAATTTTAGGCCATGTGGTAATTCAACATATAGCCTTTGGGAAGTTTACCAAAGACAAAAAAGATTTATTCCATATCATGGAAGACAATTAAAATTTATTCTTGTGATCCTTGTTACTTTGTAATTATTTCATTGGGTTTATCACCATTATTGTCATCAACATGTCATCATATAAATTCAACTGAATTTGAAATTGAACATAAACCCAACCCAGTTG
>JAYMTB010001722.1:0-10379 GCA_036897585.1 Francoa sonchifolia | reverse complement strand
CAAACAAAAGTGTCTATACGCCCCTCCTCCCCCTGCCAGTAATCAAAACGAAGACGACGAGGATAGCAATGAAGATGAATCTTCAGAAGAATGGGAAGAGAGAAGGAAGATAGGTGCAGCCGATACTTTCAGAATTCCAGATGAGACTGACATATCTCACCTCAGTTAATCCTTGAACATCCTAGGCCATTTTTGTATGTAAATTTTGCTTCATTACAAATTGAACATGATTCATATTTCTATAGCATGTGGATCAATTGTTATCCCTCACAATTGGAATCATTTCTGCTATACAAATTCTCTTTCATTTTGTATAGAGAGATTCATAATTTATCAATTTCACATGTAAATATGTCTCTGTTTCAGTGGCTACTAATTCTTATTTTCTAGATTTTTTTTGTTGCTTGATTTTTATTTATGCTATAGATTCAATGTAGTCTCAAGTTCGAATCTCGTTATTCAAAAGAAATTTGGTTTTGTTCACTCCAAAATTAACTTATACCAGTTTAGACTAAAAAGAAGCATAATAATAAAACTGCGAGAGGGTAGTTCATGTCATTCATTGGAGAAATATTTTTTAAAGTTCTAATAATTTGAAATTTTTGCTATAAAATAAAGTTGGATCATAAACGAGTATACCTAACTGTGTTTATGGGTTTTAAATGTCTTTAAATATACTTTGCCGTCCTAATTTTTAAAGTCTACATGTATAGTCCCTACCCTAATTCAATATGGTGTGTTAAAAGCCACAATTTTAATCAAAATTAATGGAATATTTCAATTTGAAATACCAAAATTGTAAGATATCTTGTGGTATTTTTATGTAAATTTATAAGTAGACACAAAATTATAGAATTTGAATTTAGGTTATTATAACTTTGTTTACGGATTAAATGATTTGGCCGTTCTATATTTGGAGTCATACTCATAATCTACAATTCTGACATGTGTATCCTACCTATATAGTTCTTTAAAAAGGGTTAAGTCATTATTTATTATAAAATTAATAATAATTGCTACAAAAAGTATATCATAACTCTAATAATTAAAATTACGGTTATTATTTATGCTATATTTGTTTGAAAAGAGTAAAATAGAATCTCATTATGAGTATTATTTGATAAAAATATTTGGCATTGTAATAAGATTCTGGTTAGACTCTAGCTTATATATTTAAATAGTGAATTTAGAGAGGGAACTACCATATTCGTGTAGTCAAATTTTATTTGTAAGAAAATAAAAATTTCATTACTTTTGATTATATTGATTGTTAGACTTTGTGTTTAATAAACTTAAATCATGATGTATAATTGGAAATATAATAATACTCATTGATCCATAATGCCTATTTAAGAAGATGCCTTTGAATACCAAGTAGATACCCTTATTTGAATCTGTAAAAACTGAATCTCAACTTCTCATTATATGAGATTTAGGACTTGATTGGATGGAATGAAAAGATTGACCAAGAACCCTTTATATATCTCTATAGATTCATTTTCATTATTGAATCTTGACTAATGACCTCCTCCTTTTTAATTAAGTATCTTTTTAACTTTATCATATATTCATATTCATATATATTCATATTCATATGAAACATGAATTGATCATATACTTCAAATACATTTGATACATTCAGTTAAGTTATAGAGAATGAACAAACATTAATGAAACAAAAAGTCACCAAAAAAAATGAATCTTACTGCATTCAATTACTATATAAAAGTCAGTAATCCAACTCTTATGTGGTCATTTAAAGGCCACAAATTTAACATTGATTTTTTATGATTCCTAATTAATTTCATTTCTTTCCTTAACTAAACAATTCCATAAAATTTGGAAAAGTTCATACAATTCATTTCTTTCATTTTTTGTCGATTATGCGCTTAATTGCTATACAATGACGAATTTGGAAAAGTTCATACAATTATACTAAGGAATTTGTTATGAAATACGTGAGATTTTTTCTCCCGTCAATTATATCGAAATACCCATACATTCGAATGTATCAAAGCAGAATTGTGATGTGAATTAGTATTCGAATACAAAGTTAGCTAAGTTATCGATTTTACGACAATAATATTTGGAGATTGATATTTTCATGTCCAATTTTGCAAATTATTGTAATTGATTAGGTATTTCTAATCGATTAGTTTATGTAGTGTAATATATTATGTGTGATATTAAACAATTAAATATTCTAATGCAATCGATTAGATTAGGAAAGTTTGTGGTTCATTTTGTTGGAGTTCAGGATTAATCGATTAAATTACAAAAAGTAATCGATTATATGAAGTTAGCGTGTTTCACACTAAATCTGGAATAATCTAATCAATTAGAACTAATTCTTAATCGATTAGACTGACTAAGTGCTAAAAGATATGAAAATTTCTTACAATTTAATGTGCATTTAACACGTTAGTCATAATTATGAAGAGATTTTATACTAGATAACCTCAATTGCAAATTTCATTGTAATAAAAAACCGAGATAGTCCAAGAATGTTCTTTTACTCAAAAAGCCTTGTAATAAAAAGCCAAATGCATTAGTACATTACAACATTTGTTAGTAACTAGTTAAGCCAATATGCAATCTTAGATACATATTTTATATTAATGGAATACGAATGAATTGGTTGGTTTATGTTATCGTTAAGAAACGATTAATTAAGATTATCGCAATTAGAATGCACATCTTTCTCATGATGAAAAAGCAATTAAAATAAAGAGATATAACAAACAAGCACAAAAATCTCCCAAATGCCCCTATACCGAAAGAGAAAATGGTTGACATAGAAATATGCAATAGTGAAACATAAATAATCAAACAAAAGTATATTGAAAACATATCATTCTCCTCCTTTTCGTGATAGGCAAAAAATAAGAAGAACCCAGCAAAAAATGTAATAAAATAGTATCATATTTAAAAAGCATCGGACAAACAAAAATTGAAATTGAATACCAAAAAAAATTGAATTTTACAGAATAACAAACATTGAAACATATGTTATAACATATCAAAAAGTTATTATAAGATAAGAAAATACAACTAAAGGCGACAAAAATTCCACAAATGCTAGTTCGAACCACTGGAGCAGTTTGGCTGACCTCTTTGAATGATTTTCGTGGCATTCCATATGAGTTTCTTGTAATTGTTTTTTATCGCCTTCTTCGTGGACTCTTTTGCTTCTTGAATCATTGCAACGACTTGATCCTATCGTTCACTGAGTCCTTGCAAGCATCC
The DNA here is from genome assembly GCA_036897585.1 of Francoa sonchifolia. Classification (NCBI taxonomy): domain Eukaryota; kingdom Viridiplantae; phylum Streptophyta; class Magnoliopsida; order Geraniales; family Francoaceae; genus Francoa; species Francoa sonchifolia. Next base: position 7,133 of record JAYMTB010001722.1, on the reverse strand, counting down.
CATCATCCGACGATAGTCCTCAGTGAGCTCTTCCACTCGCAAAGCCACATGATCGGCTTTGGCAGGGACAAACACAGAGGACGGAACCAGTAGGAGGTGCAGTAGAAGAGGGACCAGGCGTAGGATTCGTAGGTTGAGCTGCTGGTCTGCTTGTGGAGGTGTAAGCTTAATCATATGACTAATACATGTAAGTAATACATATGACTAATAATGTAAATTTTAATGGTAGAATATTTTTTTCATTTTGAACGAGGCTAGTGAGCATTGGTTTACTTGCATGGTGAACCTGAAAGCACAGAAGATAGTTATATTGGACTCAATGCGACCACATGCGAAGAGTACGACCATGCAATCTAGAAGAATGGTAATGGTGATGGAGGTGGTGAGTATTTCGGTCACATCCTTTTTGCGTCATTTTAGATCTTCATTCATACATCATGCATGCTTAAATGTTTACTAACACGAGAGTTAGTTTATTTCATTTATTAGATTAAATTTATGGATAGAATGTTCATTTGTGATTTGTCCCAAAATGTTTTGTTGGAAAAATTTCGGCTGGAGATCGATAACAAGGTGCCGTAACAACAAAACGTGTAAAATCTCTTGTGCATTGATATAGAAAGCGTTTTCACTTTCATAGTACTCCACTAATACAAACAAAAACATATGGTTCATATTGTCATAACTCATGCAGGCATGATTGTGGGGTCTTTGTTGCCAAGTTTATGGAAATGTTTGACGGTAATTATACATCAATGATAATTTATTACTTGTTGTATAATTATGTTTTTATTGTTTTGAGTTTGCCTGATAATTTATTACTTGTTGTAAAATCTCCCAAAACGCACTTTAGAATCACATTTTACAACCCATCTTTATAAGGTTTACAACTATAGTGTGGAGATTATAACCTACACTATGAAAATTTACAACACCGGATTTTCGGAGTTGTAAATTTCCACCGTATGTGTTGTAAAATGGGTACAGTGTGAGTTATAAATTTCACATTGTAGATGTAAAATCTCTCAAACGCATTTTAGAATCACTTTTTACAACTCATCTATATAAGATTTACAACTACAGTGTGGCGATTACAACCCACACTGCAAAATTTTACAACACCTAATTTTTAGAGTTGTAAATTTCAACTGTATGTGTTGTAAATTGGTATAGTGTGGGTTGTAAATTTCACATTGTAGATGTAAAATATCCCAAATGCCTTTTAGAATCACTTTTTATAACCCATAAATACAAGATTTACAACTACAATGTGACGATTACAACCCACACTGCAAATATTTACAATACTTAATTTTCGGAATTGTAAATTTCCACTGTATGTGTTGTAAATGGTTACAGTGGGTAGTAAATTTCACACTGTAGATATAAAATCTCTCAAGCGCACTTTAGAATATTTTTTACAACCTATATGTACAAGATTTACAATTACAAAGTGACGATTACAACCCACACTATGAAACTTTACAACACCTGATTTTCGGAGTTGTAAATTTCCACTGTATGTGTTGTAAATTCCACCATGTATATGTAAAATATCCCAAATGCCCTTTAAAATCACTTTTTACAACCAATCTGTACAAGATTTATAACTACAATGTGGCGATTATAACTCATACTGCAAAAATTTACAACACCTGATTTTCAGAGTTGTAAATTTCCACTGGTATATGTTGTAAATATGTACAGTGTGAGTTATAAATTTCACACTGTAAATGCAAAATCTCCCAAACGCACTTTAGAATCACTTTTTACAACCCATTTGTACTAGATTTATAATTACAGTGTGACGATTACAACACATGATTTTCGGAGTTATAAATTTCCATTGTATGTGTTGTAAATGTGTACAATGTGAGTTGTAAATTTATATTATAGATGTAAAATCTCCCAAACACACTTTAGTATAATTTTTTACAACTCATCTGTACAAGATTTATAAGTACAGTGTAACAAGTATAATCCACACCGCAAAACTTACAACATGAGTAAATTTAATTTTTTATCCTTCCACTAAATTAACCATGATTATGTTCTTTTAATTCTTGTATTCAATTTTTTTTCTTACATGTGTCACTTGTATTCCTTTTATATTCAATTTTTTTTTTTACATGCGTCACTTGTTCTTACAAAGAATGAAATTACTTTTTTATCCTTGAATAAAATTACTTCACTTGGGGGGTGTATGCAAATCCTTCCCGATTTGGCCCCCTAAAAATAAAACCACAGCAAGTAAAAAGCACATGGTTTTGGTACACAGAAAAACTAGTGGTCTATGTAAGTACTAATATCAGCCTATTGTTTTCTACCACTAAACCATCTATATAACGAATAATCCTTCATCCTTCAAAACCCAAATCTCAAAATCCAACCAAACAAACCCAAAGAGAAAATCATCAAGATAAAGTATGAGTGCAGCAGCAAGAAAAGCTTGGATTGTGGCAGCAAGTATTGGAGCAGTAGAAGCAATGAAAGATCAAGGAATTTGCAGATGGAATCATTCTATTAGATCATTACAACAATATGCTAAGAACAATATGAGATCACTTTATGAGGGTAAGAGATTTTCTGCTCAGTCTTCTTCAGCAAGTTGTAGTAAGATTAAAGAAGAAAAGAGGAAGCAAAATGTGAAGAAAGTTATGGAGTTGAATTGTTTTGGTCCAAATACTACTAGATTTTAGAATATTATTATTAGAATTTGTGCCATGTTATGTTTGGATTAAGAATTTAATATAATATGGTTATACTATTTTTATATTTTTATTTCATTCCCTCTGTTAAATCTTTTTATAAAGAAATATATTGATAATATAATGAAGGAAATGTAATGGGAGAGAATGGAGTTTTACCCAAACAATTGCCCTTCATGATTCCCTCTTTAGATTGAATTTTGATGACCATTTGAAAAGTCGAAAAAAGGAAGTGCCGATCTTGTTGTTGAAGAAGCAAGAGGTTGAATAAGATCATCATGGAAAGACATGTGAATGTAGACATGTCTTGGATCCAACCCACCAAAGGCTTATTTGACTATATTTTTATTTTCCAAATTTATCATTATATTTTATATATTGTAATTGTGTTTAATTAGGGGTATAAACAAGCCAAATTACTCAGTGACTTATTTGGGATTGACTCGATGTATACTCGAATTCGATTAAAATCTTTTCGAGTTTGAGTCCAGTTCAAGTAGTTAATCGAGTCGAGTTCAAGAATGCTACTCGAACTCGAGCGGTTAATCGATTAGTTAATTGAGTCGAGTTCTACTACTTGAGTCGAATATTATAAGGCTTGAACTCGACTCGATTAACTACTCGAACTCAAGCGGTTAATCGATTAGAGTATTATAAGACTTGAACTCGACTCAATTAATTATTTGAACTTAACTCGAACTCGAAAATATTCAAATCGAATTCGAGTATACATCAAGTAAATCTCAAGTAAGTCAAGTGTAGCGGACCTCTAATTGGATACATTATTTTTTTCTCATCATCAAGGGTGTATTAGGTATTTGTCAAAAGTATAATTATAAAAATATAGTCAATATATTTCCTTATAAAAACAATTAACCACAAAAGAAAAGGAAATTAAATATTTTTTTAACTGGTGACTGTTTTTTAGCAACATATTTAATACTAAAAACACAGATTTTATTAACATGATTATTTAATAATGTGGTTAGTAATTTTTTTGTTTAAAAAAAAAAAAAAAATCATTGGATTTATTTAATAAGAACCATCGTTAAAGGTGGTTTTCTTTGCTAATGACAGTGATTCAGCCCACAGATTAAACAACAATTTTCGGTCAGGAGGACCTTTGGGTCACCCTAATTTATACTTAAATTTTCGACCATATTGCAACTATTTGGGTATATACCATAAATATTTGTCAACCGATCTATTTAGTATCTGAACTCCAAAATTTACCAGCTACACATCCAATGTTTTAAATTTCTAACAATGTGGTGTTGCCCTAGGAACAGATGGCATGACAGACATAATACTCACGACAAAAAGCTTCAATAGACTTTGGCTTCAGATGAAGTTCACATAATAGACAAATAAAGTTATAATACACAAAGAGAAAGCGATGTGACTATTTACTTATTTTAAAATTAGTAAAAAGAGACTCTGATAATGAGCCTTTAATTATCAAAACCAGTTGCTGCCACAAACCCGGGATTTTTAATTTATACGCATTTCAATTCCAACCTTCTCTCGAAACTTATTTTCCACCTTAACTCCTTACTTTCTTCTACATATTATTTTCTTAGTTGTAATTTTTTTTTTTTTTTTTTTTCGGACTATTTACTGTATAATTATATATATAAATAATTTATCTATTACCAGATAATTTGGTGTACAGTATTTCAAGATAATGACTGTCAATATTTGGTTACAACTAGTTGAACAGATAAAAAAAATTAGTTCCAGATCACTACAAAAAGATATGTATCCCTCATTTTGCATATACAAGTTTTTCAAATATACTATGCAATTAATCTTTTAAGCTAACGGTAGATGGTATGTCGTATCAAAACTCAGAATAGTTGCAAAATTTTGTTATATATTTTATTTTATAGTTAGAATAAATTGTATAAGAAATAAAAATGGTTGAGAGACATACATCACAAAAATTGTTGGGATCTTATGAATTCACTAACTAACTAGTTCTTTTAGATTTTACGATTAAAATGTAATATAAAACAATGATGAAGTTGGGTCGATTAAGTGAAAAATTAGCATGACCTCTATGCAAGGAGGACAACACAAAAATACGAATAATTATATAAAGTCGACCCATTTCTTAACTCCAATTTAAAGTTGATCAATAATACTAACAAGATTTTAGTCTATTAATATCTTAGTGAAATAAGTGAAAAATGTAAGTATAAACGTAAGGGATGATAATGATGCATTGACATGCGTATGTAATGCAACATTTGTGAATCGTATTCTATTTGTGGGCAGTAATACAAATAATTTCTCCTCCAATAATATCTATGCCCTCTTAAGAAGAGAGATTATGATAAGGACTCGGATTAAGATGGATCTATTATTATTTTTTTATTATTTTCATTTACTAGTACTTTTCTTCCTTTCTTTTATACAACATGTGGTTGTTGTACTCATAGAAATGATGTGGGGCCTAAAGGAGTATATTACTGTTCACTTATTTCAGGAGTACGTTCTCTATATGTATTGACATTTACCTATCTAAGTATTGAATATCAAATTACATAAATATTTGTATTCTAATGCACTAATTCTTTTTTAAAATTTTCTAAATTCATTGTATTTTTATATCACATGCATAATAATCAAACTTTGTTTTATAATTTTTTGATTCTACCACTACGCGTGATCTACTAGGTTAACAACTCATAATCTTTGTGAATAAAAATAGGCTTAAGTTTTGGTTTAGTTCTCAAATTATTGTCAAAATATCATTTTATTTTCTAAATATTGAAAAATATCAATTTAGAATCTAACGTTACATTTTTAATGTCACTATCATTCATCCGTTAAAATTCTGTATGGTTAAAAGTATATGATATTTATTTTTTCAATTAAATAATTTAAAATATGCTTAAATACACTTTTACCCCCAAACTAATATCTGTGTAACAAATCATCTCTAAACTATTTTTTGTAACATGTTACCTCCTAAACTTAGTATTTTGTAACAAAGTACCCCCTGCCGTCAAATCCGTTAAATTTTCCGTTAACTTCCGTTTAATTTACTTTGAGTTAATTTAAATTTTACCCAAATTTTTAACCTAATTATATTTTGGCCAAATTTATAACCTAATTACAATTAACCCAATATTTTTATTTATTAATTTTTTTTAACCCAATTTTTTTATTGGGCAATTCTATTTTTTTTTCCATTTCTTTTTGTTTTAATTTTTTTTTGAAAATTGGGTTATAATTTTATTTTTATTTTTATGAAAAAAAAGTATTGGGTTAAAAAAAATAATTTTTTTAAAAAATTTTATTCTGATAAAATTGGGTTAGTTTTCTTTTCATCAAATACTTTGATTTTATTTTTTTATTTCATTAAAAAGAATTGGGTTATAATTTAACTCAATATATTTTTTTTCAAAAAAATTTAAAACAAAACCGAATGAAAAAAATAAAAATAGAATTGTCCAAAAAATAAAGATATTGGGTGAAAAAAAAAAATTAAAGAAATAAAATTATTGGGTTAATTGTAATTGGGTTATAATTTGGACAAATTACACTTAAGATAAATTTGGGCAAAATATAATTAGGTTAAAAATATGGGTAAAATTCAAATTAACCCAAAGTCAATTAAACGGAAGTTAACGAAAAATTTAACGGATTTGACGACAGGGGGTACTTTGTTACAAAACACTAAGTTTAGGGGGTAACATGTTATAAAAAATAGTTTAGGAATAATTTGTTACACATGTATTAATTTGAGAGGCAAAAATGTATTTAAAGTCTTTAAAATATGTAATGTCGGGTAAATCAAAACACCTCGGAAAAGAAATTCACCTTTTCAATTTCGTTATTAATGGTTTGAAACCCAACTCGAAATATTGTCAAATGCTTGTATAAAATAGAAAAGAAGATGAAAATACAATAAAGAAGGAGTTGAGTGAATATAAAAAAAGTGGCAAATAAAGAAATAGAAGCAAAGAAGGAATGTCATTATAGAGCTAATGAATTCCTAACTCCTTTCCAACTAATTCCCACCAACAAATCCTTAGCCGACAATTGCAGCTGTTGCGTTGTTGATCCGTACATTTAACCACTAACCTACTCTCCTTATTTCCTCATTTACTTCCCAAGGCATTACCGTTACACCTTCTTTCACTGTCTCTCCCCTGCGCCTCATTCTCACCTACATTTTTATCATTATTCTTAAATTACTATTTTGTTTTTTTTTTTTTTATTTTTATTTTTGTACTAAATTTATAAAATATTGGATCCCTGACGAAATTACCCTTCAATTTAAAATTAATGATTTTTCAATCCCCATCAAAACGACAAATCACAGCAAGCGTACACGGACGTCAAACCAAAATTCGAATCCAATTTAAATAATTCCCTGAAATCCGACACTTATATTTTGCTGCAACTTTCCACCTA
>JAYMTB010001721.1:0-10380 GCA_036897585.1 Francoa sonchifolia | reverse complement strand
TACAATTTGGTAAAAGTTATTTAATTTTTATTTTTTTAATTAAATAATTTAAAATGACAAATTATAAATATGTAATATCGGACAAAATCAAAATACGCCGGAGAAATTTTTTGCATTTTTCACAAATAAGAACACCCATATTCAATTTTGCAACATTTTACCTTTTCGATTACACGTAATTGTTGCTTACTCTTCATGTCGTTATAATTCCGAATTAAAATTTGAGTCATTTGAATGACATAATTTTTTTGTAATAGGAAAGTAAATAAAATATATGCAAATCATTTGGAAGTTATGTATCGATTACAACTCACTCACAAATTATGTCACAAATTGAAGTTTTTTAGATAAAATATTAGCGATTAGGGTTGATTAAGTAATCGATTATATTTCGATGATAAATGTAATCATATATTGATTACATGACTATGAAAAATTGCGCAAGAATGATCGTATAGCTCACATAACGTTGTTGAGCAGTATGACTAATGACATGATGTTTGAATATGAGCAGTTTGAAACTGCACATGAGGTATGGGAAGCCCTCAAAGGTCAGTTTGGTGGCACATCAAGTACGAGGTTGCGCGGTCTCATGATTGCGTTAAATTCTTATGAGAAGCTACATGAGCATACCATAAAACAACATCTCAGGGTAATGTCGAACATGATCTGTGAGTTAAAGTCTGCTGGCAACATCTTAACGGATGAACAACAAATTCAGGTCGTGATTCGTTTGCTCCCTTCTGATTGGGAACGTATGTGAGTCAATATGACTCACAACAACAATATTCATAACTTTGAGGATGTTCGTCATCATTTGGAGTTAGAAGTTGAGCTCTTAGAGGCGGCAAAGCCCTGCAAGGCATATGTGGCATAATCCAGTTCTCGCAAGGAAAATAGGCCAAAGCAAAAGAAAACTGATAGAAATGTTGTTGCAGCGCCTAAGATGGCTAATACGGGTGTCACTAAACGCATAAGAAGTAAGAGTGGTGGCAAGAAAGATAAGTCTAAGATGTCTTGCTACAATTGTGGCAAACTAGGACACTTCGCTCGTGATTGCACTGAGGCGAAGAAGGTATTTCCTAGTCATAATTCTCGTTCTATATGTTTAGTTACTTCTAGTACTTTTTTTGCTTAAGCTCTTCATTTGTGGATTGTAGACTAAGGGGCCACATACTATATAGCAAGAGATAGGACTGGATTCATGGAGTACCGTCAAGTTATAGTTGGTAGCAGAAAAGTGTTCATGGGAAATGACTCCATATTGACGTGTTTGGAATTGGCACTTATAAACTGGATATGTGAGGTGGCACCGCATTATTTCTCACTAATGTACTTTATGCACCGGAAATTCGACATAATTTATTTTCTGTTCTTGCCATGATTCGCTTAGGTTTTTGTATTTCCTTTAAGAATAATAAAGTTATAATAACTTATAGGACAATTTTTTTATGGCAGTGGTTATTTATTGGATGGTTTTATGGTTTTGGATACTACTAATTCTAGCATTGATAATAGTAATTCTTTTCCCTTGCTTACTTATGTTGATGATGTTTCAATTGAATGGCATGTTAGACTTGGTCATATTGGATAAGACAGAATGACTAGGTTAGCTAGAGCAGGCCTGCTAGGCCCACTCGCAAAAGTCGATCTACCTACATGTGAACATTTTTTAGTAGGAAATTCAACCAGAAAACCATTTGGTAAAGCTACTAGGGCATAAATTCCATTATTCACTCGGACATTTGTGGTCCAATGAATGTGAGGGCAAAATGAGATAGTTCCTATTTCGTCACTTTTATAGATGACTTTACGCATTATGGTCATACTTACTTAATCTCTCATTAGTCTGAAGCATTAAGTTGTTTTAGACGTGATTGAGGTAGAGAATCACTTATAGATAAAAGTGTAAAGGCACCTAGAACTGACGGAGGCCGCAAGTATCTATCTGATCAGTTCAGGGAACTGTGTGAGAAAAAATGGATCATTAGGAAACTGAAAATCCCCGAAACTTTGTAACAAAATGGTGTAGTGGAGAGAAGGAACCGACCTTGCTTGATATGGTTAGATCCATGATGACGCAAGAACATTTACCTATCTCTTATTTGGGAGACGTATTGTTGACTACGACATATATTATTAACCGTGTACCCTCGAAATTAGTACAATCCACCCCTTATGAGTTATGGACCGGCAAAAAGCCAGATTTGAGCAATATGTGGCTATGGTGATCGGCAACTTATGTGCACAAATCTTCTCATCAATATGGGAAATTGGGACAAAAGGAAAAGAAGTGAATCTTTATAAGATACTTTGAACATTCCAAAGGTTATGTGTTCATTGGAGAGCAGCATGATGAATATGTATCTGAGATTGAGTCACGAGATGCAGATTTCCTCGAGAAGGATTTTTCGAGTAGAGGTGATGTGAGCAAGGAGATGGAGCTTTATGAGATGAAAGAAGATTTGGGTGCACCTATTCCGACAATTGAGATAGAGAGAGTTTTTTCTCAGATTTCTATGGATAGTGGGAGCGACATATCTTCGGGTAGTTCCATTCCATTAAATGAAGAATCTCCAATTCCTCGCATACGTAAAAGCCAAAGAGGCAGTATTCCTGGTCGTCACTATGAGATTGAGTGAAAACCTTTATTGCAGATGTGCATGACGATGAGAAGCCTCGATCATATCGAGATGCTATTTCATCAGATGCTAGTGACAAGTGGATAAATGCAATGAATGATGAAATGGAATCAATGAAGACTAATCAGGTCTGGGACTTGGTTGATCTTCCTTCGGGGCATAAGGCAATAGGGAAAAAATGGGTTCTTAAAGTCAAATGCAATTCAGATGGTTCCATTGAGAGGTATAAAGCTCGCCTTGTAGCTAAGGGCTACACCTAGCAAGAGGGAATCGATTATGAGGAGACCTTCTCACTGATAGTGAGGTTTGCCTCGATTCACCTTATTTTTGCAATTGTCGCACATTTGGATTTGGAACTTTACTAGATAGACTTTAAAACAACGTTTCTTAATGGAGAACTTGTTAAGGAGATAAATATGGATTAGCCAGAGGGTTTCGTTGTAGAAGAACAAGAGCGCAGAGTTTGCAAGCTCAAACATTCTATTTATGGCTTAAAACAGGCTTCCAGACAATGGTATCTTAGATTTCATCGAGCCATCATTAGTGATGCGTATACAATGATTGAGAAGGATCACTGTGTTTATATCAAACGTTCTGGCAAAATGTTTCTTATCTTCTCTATGTATGTTGATGACATTTGGCTAGCTGGTAATGATAAGGAGATGATTTTTGCCACCAAAGGGTGATTATCTGCAAACTTTGAAATGAAAGATAGAGGTGCAGCTGCATATGTTCTTGGAGTTAAGATCTTTAGAGATCGATCAAAAAACTTCTAGGTTTGTCACAAGAGACTTACCTCAAGAAGACACTTGAGCAATTGCAAACCCATAGATACTTCTATCGCAAAAGGCGATGTTATTGGTCCTAAACAGTGCCCAAATTCTCCCGATGAGGTTGAGAAAATGTATCGTTTCCCATATGCTACTGCAATTAGAAAGTTGATGTAAGCAGTTATGTATACTTGACCAGATATCGCTTATATAGTGGGTCTACTTGGTCGGTTTCAGTCTAACCCCGGGATTACTCATTAGAAAGCGATCAAAGGAGTTCTTCGATATCTTAAGGGTACGATTGATTACATGTTATGCTATCAAGGATTAGATTTGCGTATTGTTGGTTACTCTGATAATGATTGGGGTGGTGATAGAGAGAACCACAAATCGACCTCAAGATATGCATTATTGTTGGATGGTGGTGTTATTACTTAAAGTAGCAAGAAACAATCTTGCGTATATTTGTCTACTATGAAGACAGAGTTTGTTGCATGCACTTCAGCCATTCAAGAAGCCATGTGGCTTAGGAGATTCTTTGAGGATCTTAGTCTCATCAACCATGCTTCAAATCTTGTGACTGTTTACTGTGATAATATGGTGGCTCTTGATTTCACTAAAGACCCCAAGTATCACGACAGGACTAAGCATATTTGACTTGAGGACAAATTTTATTCGAAAGAGCATAGCAAATAGTGAAGTGATTCTTAAATACATGCCTACGGGGCAAATGATTGTAGATCCCTTAACGAAGCCTATTACAAGAGATGCCTTCCAGAAACATGTTCGGCCTCTAAGACTTTGTAGGGTTTGATTATTTTCATATGTCATCACTTATTGTTTGAGTTGTATTAGAGATATTTGATTATCATTTATGCATTTGACTTTTCTTAGATTTTCCATTGAGATTGCATTTTATGATTATGATTACACAGATACATGTACATACTAGTGTATGTTTTTGTAAAGATATGTCTCAGGTTGATTGGCTCACTTACACGAGCAATCACCTTTTAAGTAGCAAGCAAAGATGAGACGTTAGAAATACTTTGTGAGAAATAACCTTTGGCACTTCGGGAGCGAGCTTAGATGTCTTTGGCGCTTCGAGATCGAGCAAAGATCTAATTGGGGCTTCGAGAGTGAGCAAAGATGTATTTTGGTTGTCGCCTTTGTAGAGAAGTCCAATATGAGATTAATTGAAATAATCATATATGAATATTCCCACCATTCATATTAATATGATTGATAGTCAGATGGAGTTTTTTAATTGGCGTTTTGAAAGCGAGCAATTTGAAGAAATTCGAGTTAGATACTCTGAGAGTGACTAGACTAAGATCTGCATAGTAAAACCATGAGACATACGCTCACATGGATGAGATAGTCTTATGTGACATGTTACTGGAGTACATGTGCTAGCGACCATTTTAGGAGGTGAGAGAATGGATCCCTTCTTCCTCATTGTGTAAGTCCTGTAAGATAATTTTTTCATTCTTACTTTTTGTACTCTATGAGATTTTTTACTATGTCATAAAGAGAAGAATTGATGTTGCTACTTTGATTTTGTTTTCTAAGGTCAGGATTAATTAGACTCTAAGGGGAAATTTTGGGAAAGCAGATAATTTGGATCTAAGTGGCATGAGAGCGAAGAGAAGACAACTTGATTATCACCCCGCTCAACACTTACAATCAACAATATATTGCTTAGATAGCTAAATAATTATAAGTGAAATGCGAAAAATGTGAAAAATGCCTAAAGGGGTTAAGTACGACTCTTTGAGGGATTAGAGATAATTAATGAGGTGTAATCAAAGTTGGTATGGGGTACTATGAGTTATTTATTTATTTTATTTTTTTGGGTTGATGTCTTTATGCTGGCTTTGTTAAGTTTGGCATAGTGCTCCCAACTACAGGTTAACATAGTGGTCGCATTGTCCGTGAGCTAATAGTAGCAGTTTCGATGGGATGATCAGAGTTTGCACAGTTTTGTTATAACATCGTCCCTGCTATGGGCGAGGGGGAGATGTTACAATATTAAATGGGTCAAATCGGATCTCCCATGGAAGATCCGACCTAGGATATCAATTGTCATAATGAGCATTAATATCATTCCATTAATATATATATATATATGAGTTACGACCATTATGGAATAACATTAATTATTGTCATAATTGTGTAATACATAATATTATTTGATATTTTGTGTAAAAAAATAAACCAACAAAACGATAGAAATTGAGTGCAATTATTTGAATCTGTCAATTGGCTTGAAGCTTTCAGGACAGTGGAACAATCAATCGTGCTCGATTTATATAGTTCGATTGAGATTACTGGGTATAATCATCTTGGGCATTAAAGTTTGGATCTTGGGAGATTGCATACGCTACAACCTGTATGATTTCTGGTAAATTTCAATTCCGCAATAACAGAATTCATTTTTCAATAGAAAATGATACGGATAAGATGCTTCTACATTATTCAATCCACTTTCCCAAATTATAGAAGGTGAATTTCGCACATGCCAAAGCACAGGTGCAGCATTAGCCAATCGAGGACTGACTTCGAACGCCTTGTCCACTTATATATCATTATGTGTTGATAATTTCGTTATTTTTAATTTGTGGAAAAATAAATTAACAATTTATTGGAAAATTACAAAATTAAATTAAATTGGTCATTTTTTTTTAGATTTTTGTTTTCAATTTTCTTTTATTAATAATAAAAAAATTATACATAATTCTGAAACTGAGACTACAATGTAATTATTTTCAATTTTGTTGAGCTAAAAATTTTGTATATCTATATTATCTTAGTTTTTTTATTTTTTGTTCCGACTAAAATTTAAAAATAATATATTTTATTGGGTGAGAGAAATATTATATTAATTTTGGGGACTGTGCTTTTGAGCTCAGGTTTCAATTGGAGGATTCGGATTTAAAAACAGAAAAAACGAGGATGCCTTTTGAAAACTACAGTTTCATTTTAAAATAATTTTTTAACTTAAAAAAGGAGAAATGTCAATCATCAGCACTTCATAGTAATACTAAATAATCCATATTTATCTTATCGCTAAGAAATTCATGTAACTTCGGGATTGTTTATATATATGGTAAATACTTAGCATTCGTGTGTAATAAATTTTTCATGAAAATTATTGACTGTTAATAGAATTGTTTGATAAATTTGATAGAAAGAGTAGGAGTGTCATAAAAATTAAATTGAGAAGGTCTAAAGTGTAATTAAACTATTTGTTAAACGGTCTCTTAATTTTGTCATTCATGACAACCTTCTAAATGGGCCATAACTATTACCAACCAAACAGGCCCACACGATCCATAACTCAAGTTTGGGCCTCTAACTATACTCATAGCGGCCCAGCCCAATATTGAGCAGCGCGTGTAGTTCGTCGCTTGTGAGGCGCGTTGCTCAATCATGAATGCTAACCCATCTCTCTCTGGCCCGAAGTCTTCCCCAACTACAAAGTTCGTTCCACAAAACAAAAAATTCCTCTCTCGTTTTTGAGAAATCAAAGAAATCTGAAATCGCAATTCGAAATCTTAGGTTTGCTTTTCTGGCGAAAGTTGAATCCATGATTTTTGGATTGTTTAGGTCTAGAATTTTCTTTAATTTTATTGCTATTTGTCTCTCTAACTTCTACGCTTTTGTTTGTCAAGGGTTTGATCTGAAGTTGTATTGGTTGATTCTCTGTTTCGCCATGGCTGTTGCATCGGAGGAAACTACAAGCATTTGCAGCCACTGGTAATTTTGTTGCGCTCTCTAATGAATTTCGGATGGTTAGTGGTTGTGTAGAGTATTGTGATTATCAGATCCTATAAATTTGAATGATGTTTTATTTGATTTTTGTCCTTTTGATTTGATCCGATGCAACTGGTTTATTGATCCGTTAATAAACTCAATTAAGCATGGTCCAACCAGTGTGCTTGCTTGATGTTCATTATTCAAGTCCAGTTAGGGCTATATCTTTGCTTTGGTGTTGCTCTTTCTGTTTCATTTTGTCTAATTCTTTTATCTTTTGTACAATTTTATTGCTTCTAAAGAAGCTTGTATCATTATTTGAGAGTATTTCCATTGTGAAGGAGTTATATCTGTGTCTAAAAGTATATTACTCTTAATGACTCTGGTAACAAGATTAAGAAGGCTAATGTACGGAGACATTTAACATTGAAAACTGTGGTGCAATGCCAACATGATTGTTGTTGTACAGACAGAAGGTTTGGCGCAAGGTATGCGGATTTGCTGTTTATGGTGTGTGGTTGTAGATTAATATTTTCACTTTGGGGATCACCAGACAATGTTTTGCATCTTTTGATTAATCTAACCTGCCTTTCTTTCAATACATTGATTAAACTTTTAAGTGACAGAGTGTTCTTTCAATCTCTGTGGCCTATGTGTTGCTTAAAACAAAATATGTATTCATTTTTATATGTTTAAACTTCAAAGACATTTTACTATTCAAATTGTTTATTGTGCTTAATTTCTTATCCAAATTCGATTCAATGTTTTGGATAGCCTCAATTTTTCTCAGATAAATAATTTGGTTGTTCTTTTCTCAGTGACAGGGCTATTCCCTTTTCCAATATTGATTTACATTATGCACATTGCTCTCGGAATCTAGAAAAGTGTAAAGTTTGTGGTGATATGGTACCAAAAAGACATGCTGAGGAACATTTCTTTAACACTCATGCTCCGGTATGTGAGTTACTCTAGAAGCTTCTTTTTCGTGGTGAAAGTAAATGTGTGTTTTCCATATAAATGTACCTTGCAGTTACTACTGAAACTACGTGATTTATATCTATCATGTCTGCATGATGAATGTATCTTACCAGTTATTGACACCTTTTCTTAGGAGGTTTCTAGAGGACAACATAGATTAGGGTGATACCTTGTTCTATGGTGGATAGAGCAATCGTTAGGTGTTGGTATACCTGTTTTTTGTAGATATATTCCATGTTTATCTACAAGACTGCTCTCTCTAGAATGTAATATATATATGGAAATTTCTGTAAAGCATGTGTTGGGTGAGAACTGATCTGAAAGGTAAGAAGTATCAAGTATCCAAAGGGAAAATCAGTGACCTCATTCGTGTCAGATTCAATGCTTTCTTAGCCAGAACCGTCAAATCTGTCTCACTTGGTGTAATGGAAGTGCTGGACTTGTTATAAACAAGCAGGAAACTTATGTTGATCCCCCTTATTCTTTACTTAAAGTACACCAGGCCAAACAACCTCACATATTTATTATGTCATTCTCTTCAGCAAATATTCAGAGGTGAACCCACAGTTCATATGTAATTTCTCCCTAGTCTGTTCTTCAAGCCATTTCTATTTGAATTCCGTCATTCCCTTGTTACAGACTAATAAAAGCCTTATATAGGCTACCCATATGTTCAGGGTCCAAAATAATGAGCATAACGAACCTAACTTTTAAATCTATGGTAACTTATGAAGTAATTTTAACATGAAATTGCAAATCTGGTTTTACTTAAAATAAAATCCTAAAAATTTCCTTCAATAAAGAAGATCTACAAGATAATAAATTTTCATATTCTCAAATTTTCTTTTTAATCTCTCACTGAATTATACCATCAATTTCTCAATTGACCGATCACATCATATTGTAATTAAAATTGAGAGTTATACATTAGTTATCCTGAAATGTTTGCATGTATATTGTTGTCCTTGCAAGAGATTTCAAGTTAAGATAAACTCTCAGATAATCTTCGGTTTTCAGTTTATTTTTATGCAATTGCTATGTCAATAACTTATCTGTATTAGAGCAGGTAGCTTGTTCACTCTGTAGTGAGACGATGGAACGTGACAGTTTAGCTGTTCATAAAGGTGAAAATTGCCCGCAAAGGATTGTCACATGTGAGTTTTGCGAGTTTCCGTTGCCTGCAATTGATCTATTAGAGCATCAGGTAGTAACTGTTACTTATTTCAAAATTAAAATATAACTTCCAATTCTGCACTTCGTTTTCAACATTGAAATAATATCTTGTTACTCTATGATTTAGGAAGTCTGTGGAAACCGGACAGAACTCTGTCTTCTGTGTCATAAGTATATAAGACTGCGAGAAAGATATAACCATGACAGTAGATGCAATGGGGTCTCAGATGAGCCTGTTGGAACGTCCAGGTACATATTCTGTCCTTGGCCCTACTCATTTTTTTTATTTACATAAATTCTTTATCAAAATTGCAAAATCGTAGATCATACTATAATTGCTATATTTTAGGTAGTCTTCAAGGGGTAAATGCCCTCCCTCCCTTAAGAAATTATATCTTTTTGCCTGGAAAGCCTATCTCTTTTAAATACGGTTTTGTTAAAAAGAGATGGTTAGAATCTACAGTTTAAGGGTTAAGTATTCAAAGTAGTTGGCATAAATTCCTTGTGAGAGAGCTCAGGGTAAGAACATGAAGTGGTCATTAGGCTTAGCTTCAGGAATCCAGGATTCTATTTGTAGTTGTTTTCTAATATAAATTCTCAAAGCTAGAAGTGTAACTTGAGGTCCATTTTCCAACGTCTTGAAGTTGCTTTTAGGTTAAATATGGTTCTCAACTTTTTTAACTTACTGAAAAGGCTTTAAACTAGCATTATTTTTTGTGTGTATCTAAGTTGATCCATATCGAAGGCATCGCCTTTGGGATTTCACGGGCACTTTATTTTCATATTTTCAATGTAAATCCCATCATAATGGCTAGTATGTTTCAGTTAAGAGGCTTTTACTCTTTCACTGACCTCTATTTTCACTGACATTTATATTAGTATTTAGCAGCGGATTTTGCATTGTTTATATTGATCTGTTTTATAAAATGTTATAAATTTGATAATTTTTCATGGGCATAACTCTGTTTGTCATTTATCTGAAGGGATGTGAGGGAGGTGGAGAGAGAGCGAGCACCTCAAAGAAGGCAGCCACCCGATTTCTCACCCAAACGACTTCTATT
>JAYMTB010001720.1:0-10381 GCA_036897585.1 Francoa sonchifolia | reverse complement strand
CAAACGGAGTGTTAGTTAAAAAAATATATTATTAATTTGTATTTAATTATTGATCGATCCAAAAATATTGTTAGGTAATAGGTCAAATGTGTATATTTAATACTGAACTAATATTTAATTTTATTTTGTGACCGATCACATTAAACAGAAGATGTTTGAACTCAGTCCATCTTTTTCTGAACTCATGTTAAACTATCAATTAACTCAAAAACTTAAAGTAATAAATAATTAATACGGTATATGTATCTAATAATTTGACATTCAATAACACGATCAATATATAACTTGGGTTCTCCCGAAAGATAGAATTGATCAAAGATTTTAAGATGTTTTATTATCATAAAGCCACCTAGAATATGGTGTATGGGTTCACAGGTCAAACATTTAGGCACAGAGGCGGAATAAGTCAATAGCCATGGCCTTCCAGGTGTGAACGTAGGACCGACAGGGTCCCACACTAGTCCCACAATAACTGCATGCTCGCCACGTGTACAGAAAACAGTTGTCCTATACACTTACACGTGGGACATCGAACAAAACCGCGTAATCTCATATAAAATTTCTCCATGCAATCAATACTTTCGTCGTCACCCTCCGCAAACGTTGCTTGCGGTGCAAGCTTTCCATACCACGCGTCGTTGCAGAGGATAATTGCCCACTAGATCTGGACTCCTTCGTCAGCCTGACCGCATTTCAACGTAATGCGAAAAACACGGTTTCCGCCGAGATAGAAAGAAAAAAAGAGGAACCTTAATCTGGTTGGTGTTTTTTTTTTTTTTTAATTGTCTGATAAATAAATAAATAAAAGTATTGAAAATCTTTGTTTTCTCATTGACAATTCACATCTTGTATTCACACGTACATATAAATCTTTATTTCTCTTTCTCTTTCTATCTTTCTTTTTTTCTTCGGTTTCATTTTCTCTCTCTACTGAGATTTTTGATTTGGTTATGGAAGGGCATCATCACCATCATCAGAATCAGCAGCAGCATATTGGTGTTGGTGTTGATACGAGTGATCGGTTTCCTCAATGGAGTATTCAAGAAACCAAGGAGTTTTTGGGTATTCGGGCGGAGTTGGATCGAACTTTTATGGAGACCAAACGGAATAAACTTTTATGGGAAGTTACCTCCACGAAGATGAAGGAAAAGGGATTTAATCGTAGCGCTGAGCAGTGCAAATGCAAGTGGAAGAATCTTGTTACTCGATATAAGGTATTGATTAGTACGAGGTACTGTGTTCAAACTACTGTTAGAATTTCTTTGTTGAAGTGTTTTCGTTTGGATTGGTTTTTAGGGATGTGAAACGATGGAGCCGGAAGCGATGAGGCAGCAGTTTCCGTTTTATAACGAGCTGCAGGCGATATTTGCTGCAAGGATGCAGCGAATGTTATGGGCGGAGACGGAAGGAGGAGCGAGTGGATCGAAGAGGAAGGTGGTGAGGCTATCGTCCGATGAGGAGGATGAGAACGAAGAGAGCGAGGGAGAGAAGGTTAGTACGAGGAAGAAGAAGAAGAGCAAGATAGGGAGTGGAAACAGTAATGTTAGTAATGTGAGAGAAATACTGGAGGATTTTATGAAGCAACAGATGCAAATGGAGAAGCGATGGAGGGAGGCATTCGAAGGAAGAGAGAATGAGAGAAGAATGAAGGAGATGGAATGGAGACAGACTATGGAAGCATTGGAGAATGAAAGGATGATGATGGATAGGAGATGGAGGGAGAGGGAAGAACAAAGGAGGATTAGGGAAGACGCCAGGGCGGAGAAGCGCGATGCTCTTATTACTGCCCTATTGAACAAATTACGAAGAGAAGATATGTAATAGAAAAGGGTTAGATGTCGTTGTTTGTTTATCCTGAGAATTTGGAGGAGAAAGCTTCAAGAGGTTTGTCTTGAAACCCTCATTTTTTGGACATGATCCTTATATTGTTGTCTTTGATTATGTTACATGATGTTGTTGTTATCATTGAGAGGATCCAAAAACTAGGTAGATAGTATCGAAATTGTTACGATTGAAGGCATAGAACTTGTAGATGAGTGCCAATTATGATTCATGATTGGTAGAACTAATTCAAAGTATCGAATCCATTTAGATGGCTATGATGATGATGATGGTACGAACTTTCATTAAGATACATAGATTATCGCCTCTTACATAAGAGAATCTAGTCGTGTAAGTTAGTTTACGTACGTGAAACATATATGAATTTCCTTCCGATGAGAAGCTAACTAGCTTTAGTATCGAAATTGTTATGATTGAAGGCATAGAAATTGTAGATGAGTGCCAATTATGATTCATGATTGGTAAAACTAATTCAAAATATCGATCCATTTAGATGGCTATGATGATGATGATGATACGAACTTATCCCTCTTTATCGCCTCTTACATAAGACAATCTAGTCATGTACGTTAGTTTACGTACGTGAAAACATATATGAATTTCTTGCCGATGAGAAGCTAACTAACTTTAGTATAGATGCAGCAGTCATGGTTATGCATTTACAAAATTCGTCTATGTATTGTAGATCATTTTTAATATTATATAGGTTTAAAAGCACATATAGTTTAGTGTTTTCCTGCAGGCTGCAGCTAGAAGCATCAGCCACAACATACGCACGAAACAATTTTCTCGTTGGAATCGCTTGCAGATAGTAAAAAATTTACAACTATATCGTATGTATTGACTTAATAACTTCATTACTTATAATTCATTTCATGAATATATACATTTTGTTGTATACATGAATCTTCTATTTAATGAATATAATAGCCACTAATTTGTATGAATGTAAGGTCAAACTTGCACTAAATAAGGTAATAGCTTAATTTTATCGTGTTTTTACATTTTTGGGGTATAAACAACGACGTACGATCTACCTACCTAACGAGTAACATAATATTTTTTACTTTTATTTTTATTTATGAATGGCGCCTTGCCTTCACCAAATCCTCCGTATTCTCAGACGTTTTGATATTTCTTCAACCGTTTTGATTTCATTTGAACGCGATTACTTTATTTTCTTTAATTTGTACCAAAACGCTTCCGAAAACGTTAATTCTTCAATATTTCTAAATACTTACATAATATACAGAAAACACAATTTATGAATCATAAAATTTCAATTTTTAACAAAATATTAAGCGTAAAGACACCCAAATATTATACTCAATATCGATCCATCAACGACTTTTAATATCCGATGAAATCAAGTTGGGAGATTTTGTTGTTAATGATATGAATTATTTCTTAAAATATTAGTCATAATAAACAGACGAACAAAATCAATGTGTGATATGTAAAGATTGGAGGGACGGCACCAGAAGTCAGCTATTGGAATAGTCATATCTGAGTCATTAATCTTATTTTCTTTGATGAAACTGTGTGGGGTTTCTTTGGCCAAAAAATTCTCAATCTCTATGAATTAAGTCTTATATTGAATGAATTTTCCATCCCTCCGTTTGTTCAGTCTCTTTCATTTCGTACCGAAAAAATACGGAATTGTTAATTTATAAGAAAATATTGTTAGATATACATATTGAGCATATTATCTAACTGATAAGTTTGAGGTCAATCGGTAGTTTCAACATGGTATCAGAGCATGTTGATTTAATGATTGACCCAAAAACTTAAGTATTTGGATAATCGGTAGTTCGACATGGTATCAGAGCAAAATGTCCTAAATTTGAACTTCTGCTGCTGCAATTTATATCCAGTTTGTGTCACGTATTATGTTTGGCGTGACCAGCCTTAAAGTAAAGTTATATATCGGTCCACGTTTCAAGTCGAAGAAAATTTCCGACTTTCGCGTGAGAAAAAATGTTAGATATACATATTGAACCTATTACCTAACATGTTATATATTGGTCAATATTTCGAGCCACCAAAGAAAATTTTCGGCTTTCGCGTGAGAAAAAATGTTAGATATACATATTGGACCCATTACTGAACAGATTATATATTGGTCCACGTTTCAAGTCGAATTTTTTTTTTCGACTTTCGCGTGAGAAAAAGTGTTAGATATACATATTGGGCTCATAACCTAACGGCTTAAACTTTTGGATCAATAAGTACTTCATCCAACCTTTGTCGGAAAAAATTACTTTTATTGGGCCTAAACATTGGGCTTGGGTAAGAACGGTCAAGTCCAATGCAGTTGAGCAGAGTTAATGCAAGGAATGAAACAACATGAACACATTCTTGCACTTGATATGATGTTTTTGATTTCCATAATTTATTCAAATTATTACAGAATTCATCAGATTTCT
This sequence comes from Francoa sonchifolia, assembly GCA_036897585.1. Taxonomy (NCBI): domain Eukaryota; kingdom Viridiplantae; phylum Streptophyta; class Magnoliopsida; order Geraniales; family Francoaceae; genus Francoa; species Francoa sonchifolia. Next base: position 6,113 of record JAYMTB010001720.1, on the reverse strand, counting down.
ACTGCATCGAGTCATCTATGATCTGCTGTAACAATTGATCAAAAATTTTGTTTCCGAGCTCTATACTAATTCCTTCAAAATCATCCAATTCGAACACATTATTGTTTACCAACATCCATTTTTGTTCCCCTACATCTTTCTCGGTCAATCTGCAAAGCTTTTTCATCAGTTCTATGGCAGAATCCGGCTCCGACGAGATTGTCTTTCCTTCTCTTTTCTTGATTGTCTGTTTTTCTGGGTTGGGCCTTTTAGCTTCAAAGAACTAAACGATTAGCTCAAATTCTGAAAAAATCAACAAAAGAATGTGTGAGAAATGGAGGCAAACCTGATAGAGATGTTTCATCATGCTTGACTTTCTCGTTTACTGGTCGATGTCGACTTCTTTTCTTCTTTGTTGATTCTAATTCATCTACTGCTTCCTTTTGATTTACCTTCGGATTTGAACTCTGTTTCCTTCTGTAAACATCATTCTTTGGTGACCTGACAGACCTCGAATCTATTTTCTTTCTTCTCTCTTCATCCTTCTTGTGTTTCACTTTACTTGTTTCTTCGTTTCTCTGTTTCAATGGTTGAATCTTCATTTCGGGTTTCCTCTGTTTTTTCTCCGATTTGTCTGTTTCAATTGTGTCCACATTATTATCCAGGTGAAAAACAAACACCTCTTGCTTGGGTTGGCCTAAAAACGCAGGAACTTCACGAAAGGAGACTGAGGTTCTAACTCGGCGATGTTTGGATTGAGTTAAATCAAGTTCGAGTAAATAATCCATGAAATTGACTGACCTACTTCGAGTGAAGGAATCTGGATACTGTTTTGGAATCCTGTGGGTATCTGGTAACGATTCCAATCCCATTAACCTTGCTACTATTCCTGGAGTCGCTGGAGCTTGGATCTTAGGTTTTGAATACTCTTCTTCCACACCATTTTTGAACTCGGAAATCTGAAATTCAGTAATATGATCGGACGGATGTGTTCGAAGAGTGTCGGAGCATAACAGCCGCCGTAAGATGGCGGAGAAACAGCGCGAATCGGTAGCATTATTTGATTCAGATTCAGCCATGGCGGAATATCAGAGAGAGAGAGAGAGAAATGGTTGAATTTTGTGACTTGAAAATTTGAATGCTATTTGGATGAACAGAGTAATTAGAGTGATGTGGATTGAAGACTTGGACAGCAATTGCATACGCTAAGTGTCATCCATTTATTGATTGTTTTCGATATAGAACGACAAGGGATGATGAAAACGTAATTTTTCATTTTGGAAATAACCCATAAAAATTGAACACGTCAACTGTGTATACTACCGGTGTGTATGCAAATGGTTGTCGAGGACTTGGGTCGTCCAATTCATATTAAGTTACAAAGCTAAATTGTAGGCCTAGGTGCCATTTGATGGAGTTTAGGGTGTAGGGTGAAGTTATGAGGACAAAATTGGATGTTTTCCACTTTTGAGTGATTGCGAATTTGTTGGATGAATCTGAGCCCCTGGGGTTTGGCAGGGAGTTAACCCCACATATCTGCCGACCCTTTTGCAGTCAAATGTAGGACCAACTTGGGGATTTGATTAGTACCATATTTCTGTTCCATGGTGTTTTGTAAATGGGGTGGTTTAGGCCCAATTATTGGACAAAAGGGTTTGGGCCAATGGGTCCTATAATCATTTGGTGGGGTGGTAGAGGAGATGTGAGATGGAATTGGGAACATTAAGACATCATAATACTGAGATATACAGACACAGAGGGTAAGACACTAGCCAAAAAAGTGATTTTCAAACTGAGACACACCAAAGATTCTTCTGTCTTTAATTCAACTGTCAGTGGAGCCACAGCTCAAATCAGCTGGTTGATGAGTAAAAGAACTTTTCATTCACCAGCAAAGAGGGGTAATCTGTATCCCCATAAAAAAAAAATGATACAATTTCTCACTGACATATATCGCCTAGGCTAATATATATATCATATCCCCAAGGCATAATCTGAATATACTTCATATATAAATATATACTCACCATTTACAGAGAGAGAAGAAGACTATCCACATGCTTCGCCAGTGCTCCACTGGTGCTATACTGACAATAACCAAGGAATACCAACTTGGTTCTGCCCTAATCTGTCTTTCCTTTTGTTTTTCTCAGATACGTACCAGAAATGTGGTAGTCAAAATTCAAAACTGTGAGGTGTAGTACATATGGTCATATTGGCTTATGCTTTGCTAATATATGACATCAGAGGTGTATTGGTATCTCCTCCCCAGCATCCAAGGCATAACCAATCAAAAGAACATGATATTACTTGCAGATTTTATATTCAGATGCGCCACCATTTTCGATTTTCCATTGTCTTGACTAGCTCATTTGCCAATGATGCGAAGTCTTCAGCGTTATTCTTCATATCTTCAGTGCGCCTGCTGATTCTCTGATACATGCAATCAACCAAAGCTTGTTTAGGATCCATTTACATGTACAAACAGAGATATTAGTTCTAAAATGGAGTGGAAATTGCTTCCTCCTAATATGGGGGAGATTGCATGCCTTTAGCATAGCACCAATCTATCTATATCATTACTGTTCAGAGAAGTACAAGACAAGAGGCAGTTAATTCTCTCGATTCTTTTTGCCTCATCTATCCTCTAGCCCAGTTTCTCTCTTTTATGGGACCAAAGTTTAAGCATAGCAATTATATCCATCACAAGTGCAAAATGAGCTATAAGTTTATGTATGATATTCTACCTCTAGTTTTTCCTGCCTCTCTACAAGCTTGTCCCTTGCTTGTGAAGCTACTGAAGAGGCATCCTGAAAGTGGTTCAGTCATCAAACAATACAATCCCATTTAGAGAGCTATACAATTGAAAGACTAGGGGTAAATTAACTGAAACTAGTATTTCAAATTACCCCCGTTTTCCTATATTTAGCTATAATTTCTTCTCGTGTCCTAAGTCTGGGCTTTGTATCATCATCATTGGCACCTTCAAATAGTTTTTCCCTGTCAGTTCTCTTCTCTGCAATACAGAAAATGCCATCATTAACTAACTAGTAAAAGTAAAACATAGATGAAATTGGAAAAAAAATATATATATATATCTGAGTACCATTCTTTTTGTTTTGAGCTTTGTGGGTTGATGTAGAAGGTAGAGGTAATGGGTCATCTATTTCAATGTCCTCTGTACGAAAAAATTAGCATGCAATGAGGTGAAGAGTGTAAGCAAAGAAGTGAGACAGTGGAATCAAATATAGCCAACCTATGTTAAGCTCCACAACTTCGTGATTCTCGGAAACAGTTGGCGAAGGGTCCACAAGTTCATGAAACTTTGTAATAGTTGGAGACTCCTCTGGAAATTGAGACTTGTCTGAAAATGGAGACTTTGAAAATATGCTGTCTAAATGAATAATGCTGAATTCCGCAATCAGATCCTCATTATGGGCTGCCTTTCCCCCTTTAAAGCCTTTAACGATGCTTCCCAAAATCCTAGGTGCAACACCCTATACCAACAATTTCAAGCCACCGCATAAGTAAAACCATATATCATTCCCAACTAAAGTAACTAAAAATATTATATTTCTGAACCTGCTTCCTCTTCTGACTAGAAGAGAAACTATAAGCAGCATCAGCAGCTGCTGCAACAACTTTATCATGGAGACAAGGCAATGATTCCGGAATCCTGGAAACATTAACAGACTTTATGATTTTGTGCTTCATCTAAATTTATGACAGAATTTGTGCTTGACGTGATTGTTTATTTCAATTACAGCATCGTTCAAACATATAAACTGATACCTCAAATAATTTCCACCAGCTAATAGGCAGATGAATGCCACTTCACACCCATTCACCTACAAAAGCCTCAATATTAGGTTAATTGCATCAAACGAGTCATCAAAACTCTGACAATTATCTGGAAAGTTTAGTGCTATCTTCTTATATTATTGAAAAATTCAAAGAAATATTACCAGGGTAATTTGTCCATCAAGAGAAGAACTCATTGTCTTCTCCATGTTTGCCTTGAAATTCCATCTTAAAATTGACATAAGCGAGGTTTCTTTGGCCAAATCTAGATCAGGCAACGATCTGCTCAAGGACAGGATACCGTTAGCGAGTTAGTACCACAAGCTGCAAGTGCTATCCAGGACTAGAAGAAGTGAGCTCCCACCAAATTGGAATTGATAATCTTTACCTGATCTCAATGGCTCCAGTCTGATACAGCAGTGCCAGTCCACAAACTTTCCCATCTTTCTCCAAAGTTGTAGTCCAACAGCAAGATTTTTCATGATTTACTTTACGAATAATTTTATTCTTTCCCTGAACAAATTTATCATCTCAGCTTGTAAGTTATGTATAATAATCACATCAGAAGTAAAGGAGAGGAGATAGGGAACCTGAATCACAGATTTAGTGGAGCATAACACTAATGAATCTTCACAACAAAGCAGAATAAGCGAATCCATTAATATTTCCCCAGAAAAAGAAGTTTCTGAAGAGGAATGTAGTTCAGTGTCATGAGAATCAGTCGCAACTGAACTATTGTCTTGCACAGGCTTGTTCTTGAAATCATTTTTGAACTCTGACTGGTCTGGCTGTTTTTCATTGCCCAATCCAGTAGATGAAATAGAGTCCACTGTGGTACCAAAATTACTCAGTGCTATTAATGAATTGTTATATGCAATTTTTAAAAGGCAATGTTCTTGTTTTGTAGATAAAATTTGTAACTTGCCTATAACGTACATGGAAATTGCAGTTGATTCCTTTTTCAGGTGCAATGGTCGTGAGCTGATCACGTTGCCCGTATCCCCATCAACAATGTTAACCTTTGCATCCTTGGTTAAAAGGAACAATTGTTCCTCCATCGGGTTAACAGGAAGTTTGGTTTCTGAGCGCTTTGGGCTCTTTAAAAGGTTTGTATTTGATAGTTCCTTCCAAGTAATTGATATAACTGGAGAGTTAGAACCAGATACACAGTCTCTAAAGAACAGGACTGATAAGGAACTCATGTCAACCACTGCAACCTGAAGTGGAAATATTTAATACAAGAATCAATAGACGAAGCTTAAGCCACTATCTAACAAAGTCAAAGATATTCTAAAACAAGCAGGAATACAGATGATGCTCACATGACCACTTTCATATCCCACAGCAAGTTTGGCTCCACAATCTGGAAACCTTAGTGCTTGAACTGGGGAATTAAGAAGACCGATAGCAGCTTTACACCGAGGTCCTTCCCCATGAGGCAAAATATGAACTGTGAATGGGTTGAGCAATGTTAATTTCATAAAATACAGGCCCACTAATAAATATCTCAAGGTAAATGAAACAAAATGGTCTAGGGACAAACAGCAAAAAGAATCAATGATAAGCATAAATGAAGACTTCACCATCATGTTTAGTTTCTGTGACAACGTGAAATTTTGTCTCTTCTGAACAGCCTTTGAGGTCATAAACACGAACCTAGAGAAATCAAAGTGTTAGGGAAAAGATGACTTGACACAGCCCCTGAAACAAGTATCAGGTATCCATAAAAGAGACATTCATGTTCTTCTTTAGTTAAAAAATAATAATGGAAGGATTTCTCACCAGACCACATTCATTGCCAGCTGCCAAATCTAGTGTAAAGGAGCAGAAGTCCAAGTTTGATATTGGAGCATTTGAACCAGCCACTTTTATACCTAGCACCTGCCACACATATCTACTTAGAATGGTTCCCACCACATATACACAATTATAAGAAAACTAAAATGTGGACTCTGGTATTTGAAGATGAAACTCTAACCTCACTTTCAAGAGTACATAAAAAAGACAAGACTGGATAGGTTGCATCCCATATCCGAACAGATCCATTTTGATAACCTGCCAAATACAATCTCTCTATGCCATTGTCATCACTCAAGGATAATTTACCAGGTATACCCCCTGTCAAGGGCCACTTTTTGTTGCCGTCATGAATTAGCATTGTTGAGCCAAGATTCATATGCAAGAGTATCTGAGTGGACAAAATATGGAATTTGAATGTTATAATAAATCAGAAGAAATAAATTTTCAACCAGCGAGTAGGCATGGATGACACAAATAAATTACCTCTGACAAATCCTTTGATAAGTTTCCACTTGTGGATAACTTAATGAGCT